>WEIU01010287.1:111243-128866 GCA_013389925.1 Aegithalos caudatus
TCGGCTCGGCCTGAGCGGCGAGGCAGGAGGGTCCCGGTCCTCCGCTCCTGCGCCCCGTTACGTGGGTCACAAACCCACCCAGTCCATTACACTTTGGGCTTCCGCTCTGAGCTCACGCGGGTCCCCCATCTCTTAGAAAGCGCACTGAGCCTTTGATTCAATATTGAGCCATTAAGCGATTGCTTTCCCAAGCCATTTAACAGCAGCTCTCATGGATAAATAAACAAAAAAGGCTGTAAACCAATTACGGTGCGGATAGCGAAAAAGTATTTTATTAGCGGGAATTACAGATAGACATGGCTGCTGCTCGGGCTCCCTGCGCCCGGCAGCTCCATCCCCTGGCATTCCGGGCGGGGTACGCGGCCCGACGGGGCTCGCAGACCCTGTGCGGACAGCGGGGATGCGCAGATCCCTTTGTGGAGGTTCCCCCATGCGCACCCGCGATGTCCCCACTCAGGTCTCTTGCAGGCACACGTCTTGTGCCCCGACCCCAGAGCAGCACCCACAGCCCCTTCCCCAGAGATCTGTTACCCGGAGCATTTACTGCCCCGGGATTTCCACGGGGAACCGGCGCGGACAAACAAAGCCGAGGCCATAAAACCCAGAGCAAATTGATTCATCTCCTGGGACGACCATTACCCGGCGTCTTAATGCGGTCCTCTCTCTATAACGAACGTTTCTAAACAGAGCAAACACTTCACCCTCCAAAGCAAATGAATTTCCTATAATTTAGAGCTAATTCTCTTTCATTCTGCCTGCCTGAGCAGGCGATAAGGGCACGCTTTGCCGTTCTGACAACAAGGTGGCGAGCTGCAGTGCAGGAAAATACCCGCCGGGTATCCTGGCACTGGGGGACCTCAGCCACGTCCTGAGGGTGGTGATGTCCGGCAGCCCGGGGTTCCCGGAGGAGGTGAGCCCGGCTGGAGCCAGATACCAGGGATCACCTCTACCTGGGATGCAATCACTGATACTTGCCTCGAGTCCTTCCACAGCTGTGGGATCCCAGGAGAAGTCTCTGAGCAGGGAATGGGTCCCACAGTAGTGGGAAATGATCCACTTGATGTGGAAAATGGGTGATGGAGGTGGCTGATGGGAATGATGGGAATGGCCAATGGCCTCACTTGCCCACTATTGGGCTCTGCAGACACCCTGAAATTCGTCCCTGAATGTGGTCAATATGCGTCACCTGAGAGAGTTGCAGAAAGCTGTGCATACAAGACAGCAAAACATCTTCTATTAAACTCCCAGAATTTTCTGCTCCAATGACCTCCCAAGTGCTACGAATGTAATAGTCCTCAGCTGATTTTTCCACATTTTAAGTCTCCCTTGAAACTTCATGTAAACATTTTGCCTCCCACCACCTTGCAGCAAAGTGCTCCCCAAATTAAGTGCTGCTTTGTGAGACACTGCCGACCCTGCAGCTGACTGCATCTAACACTCCAATTTTCCAACTAGAAGAGCCTTGAGATGTGTAGGTACAAAGTAAGAAATTAAAAGGTGCATCCTTACCTCTAGCTCGTTTGTGAACTTTGAATGGTGAGCCCACGTTCTCCTGTATATATATTGTCATCTCCCTGCTGAGAACTTCCCTGTCTTTACTCCCCAAGTCTGGTTTTAGTAGGCTTGGAATGACAAGAAACTTGGCCATCGTTACAGTCTGTAGGCAACCATGCAAAGAAAAAATGGCTGATACAAACATCCCATTCCCACTGATAGATGTTCAGTCATGGTTTCACCATTGAAAATAGAGAAAAGTAATGGACACGTTGCACACAGGAATATAACAGTAATAGACCAGGTAGAATTTTCTCCACCTCAAATCCCATCTGGACGTATGCTGCAGTTCAGCTAGAGATCCTGTACTTAACCTGCTCTAGGGAGTTTTAAAGGACTGTAGAAGTCCCTCATAACTTGGGGAGATTTATGGCTGGCATGTTCACTTAAATCCCCCAACTTCATCCATGGAGCTGAAAAACTTGCTGTTGTATCTAATGTGTGTCCCAAAACCCAATTAATACAGTTGTAGTTCAGGCTGAGAACAACTCCAGATTTTAGTATCTCCAGAAGAGACTCCAGAACCTACCTGGGCAGCCTGTTTCAGTGTTCTGTCAATCTCAAAGCAGGGAAGTTTTTCCTCATATTCAAATGGAATTTCCCATATTTCCACTTGTGCCTGCTGTGCCTTGTCTTGTCGCTGGACACCACTGAAAAGTGTCTGATCCCCTCTTCTTACACTCACCCTTAAGATATTTGTACACATAAACAGAAATTCCTACAATGCTAGTCCAAGAGATCAGACAGAAAGAAATTCATGCTTCTGTAGCAGTAATTAAGGGATGCTGGTGATAGCAGCATTGTTAAGTAGAACAGCAGGTTGTAATTATCCTCAGCGCAAGCACAGAAGCTCAGATATTGGAGCAGCAGTAACAAATGCTTCAGGTACACAGCTGCTGCCGTCCTGCAGTCACATCACACAATAACTGCACTGCAGTACTTGAGTTAGCATGTTAGATTCAAGTATGTTTAAGGACTTGTCAAGATCTGATCATATTCCCCTAGCTTGGTGTTTAACAGAGAAGAGACAACCTGCAGTTAACTCATTCCATATTATACAAAACCTAAAACTTTGCAATATAATACAAATCTCTGAATGGCCAGGGGTCCGGAAAGCAAGGTCACATGCCCAACATCATATCTATGTGGTTTTAAGATGTATGCCAACATATACAACTTGCCTCTTGAAATTCAAGGGCATTTGCAATGTTCCCACTTCCAAATGGTTAATACAGGGGCTTGATGTGAGTCGCTGTTCTTTGGAAGTCTTCCCCAGCAGTGTCTGACAGACATCACTGCAGATTGCTGAGATCAGTGAAATGTAAAGCCATCTGGATGCAGCATTACCTTTTTTTTTTTTTTCCCTAGGAAAGGTGACAGGAACATTTTGTTTGCCTTTCAACACAAATAATTTGTGAACCCCTACTCAATTAGCTCCCTTTCCTGTTATAACTCATGACAGTTTTATCATTCCTCCCACCACCCTGACTGTCTAATTAGGGTGTAAAATAGTAAGGAGTATAGTTCAGTCACACTTCCTAAAGTAATCTGGTTAGATTTTCTCTATCTGTGTAATATTTAATGACTTCTCAGTGCTCAAACCCTTTTCTGGAATTCACATTTAGACAGAAAAGAAGTACTGAAGGTGAGTGGAGCATATTGACAATAATCTCTTTTCTCTTTCATCTGCACTCAAACCAACACAGGTAAACTCTATCCATGGCAAGGGACCTCAGTGGGAGAAGTTGACTGGGAAAGAGAGCTTTCCCAGGGATTGATTTTTAACCCCCCACCGTGGCAGAAAGGTAACCTTTCACAAAGCTGGTTAATAATCAATAACCATGTGAAAACAAATCTGTCTTTCCCTCTTAGAGCTAACGATAAAAAAGAGAGCACGAACTATTCCACCTACCCTAAAGTAAGACTGGTTCATCAGCTTTTTTTTTGGCAAGAAGATTTTTTAGGCCTCTGAGCGATTCAGCATTGGCACATGGCAGGTTCAGTTTGCTCTTCCCACCACACATCAGCTTTTTCACACTGCAGGTGTGAGAGAAGAGAGCTTGAACTGCAGGAAGACGTGTTTACGCAACCATTTTAAACAAGACCTTGTCCAGGAAACATACAGGGAATTTGACTTGGGAAAGCTGTGAATAGTAGTCTTTTATACATGTAGTCTCTTTTTACACTTTCTAATTTACACCTTTGATTTTTTTTTCCATCTTTCCCAAAATTAATTATTTCATTATCACCAGGGAAGTACAATTTCACTGTCTTGTAAGAAGAGCTGAGGAATTACTTTTGAATACTGTGAACCTTCCTGCTGAAAACAAAGCTGTTTCATGTTGTTTGCCCCACACAGTTTTCTGCTTTCTCTCAGTGTTTATTCTACCAGATAAGAGTAGGAAAAACAATCTCATTATTTATTTATTTGTTTGTTTATCCAGAAAGCTACAGCTAGAGGAATCCAGGGTAGAATCATCAACCTGAAAGAACTCCTCCTCACATTCCCTGACTGCTTGATTTTTTCCCCTAGACCCCAGGCTCTTAGGGGCACATGAGGCTTGGAGCTCAGACAGAACCTGGCCAGGTAAATGGCACCTGGCAGTTCTCACCATAGTCCTCCCCTCTTGTTTATCTGTTGTAACTTTGCTGGACTTCAACTATCTGAGCTGAAATTTTCCACTCTTATCTCTACTCTCACCAAACATGTGGGGAAACTTTCCTTATAATTGTTTGGACTGGTGTGAAAAGTGAAGCTGGCAAACTGACATACAGTAGTGCCCGTGTAGGAGGGTGTGGAGTCACTGCCTCCTCTGCAAGGCTCTGAAAGCAAAAGCAACAGTGTATGGCTTATCCCAAACAAGAGCAGAGAACAGGAATAGCTGATATCTGCAGACAAGCAACACTGCACAGAATTTTCCTGCTCTGCTTTCTTAGCTGCTGTGTTCCTTTGCTGGATTTAAGTATGTTAGAATTTCTTCTGGGATTTTGTCCCACAGCAATGTCTCTCCAGACCAATCTCTGTGCGATGCTGCCTACATTTAATCAAACTTTGAACTGCTGCACATCACACAGGTTCCACAAATACATCTTAAAAGTTAGCAGCCAAGTCCTTTACATGTTCACAACAATCAGAAAATCCATGCACTGGACCTGAGGACTGAATGAGAGCTCATCATGCAGCACTTGCTATATTGAGCCCTGCAGGGAAGAGTTGGGAGGTATCCCTCATGCTCCATCCTCCAGCCCTGGGCATGGAGGATGAAGGTGATTTATGCAAAAGACACATAAGGTGAACACCCTTCAGAGAAAAGCATTTGAAGGTCTGCTCCCTGTCCACAGTGAAAAACATGGGTCTAGAGGCTGGGAGAGATGGAGACTGTGCTCTCACCATCCCTCTCTCTGCCCAAGTGGGAAGCAGGACCTGAGCTGTGCTCCAGCAGATCTGGCCAAAGGGACATGATGCAATCTTGGTCAATCTCTTGGGTTAAATTTCCCAGATTGGGTTTCCAGCTGCAAACATCTTCCTTTTCTGGGCAGCTGGTCTGCAGCAGCTTGAGGTACTCCCATGAGAAGGGGAAGTTTTTGAGGAATCTGTCTGTGAACACCCATGACACAAGAATTGGGCTCTGGACGTGTCTTGACCCCCTCCAGTGCTGCACACACAGGCTTTTTCCTAGCTCCAGTAGCACTTCTGAACACTTCAAGAAGATACTAAGCACCAGGGGAAACTTCAGCCTTATGACACTTGATCTAACATTGATTTCAGAAGGTATTTATATAGTTATGCAATGACTGAAATTCATTTGAAAATCAAGGCATCAGATTTCAGTCTTCCCTCCATAACTGATACCACATAACCTCGGGAGGTGCTGTGAACTTTTCAAACTCCACAGAAGGAAGTGCTAGGAAGAAATCCACAAGAAAACCCATCCCTCTGTCCTCTGAGCAGTGAATAAGTCTTGGACTCAAGGACCTACAGAGGCGAAGTAGAACAAACTGATCATTCTTTTTAACTGAGTTTGTCTGTAATGTGTTGTAGATAAGAGAAGAGCCATGAGGAGGAGGAGGGCAGCAGACAAAATGCCATGTCACAGAGGACATGGATGTGGTATCAACTGAAGCTGTTCGGTCAGCTTCCTTGGTTGTATGCCCTTGCCTGTGTAATACACCTCAATGGGCCTGGTTCTTACATTTATCCAACAAGGAAAGAGAAATGTATCCATCTACACCTCACAGGCTCATTCAGTCATTAGCACAGGTTCAGTTCTAAATATTGAAATAATGATATATTTTCTAAATTGAGACATCCACCTTCTGAAAAGTTTTTGGGCTTCTCATGTTTTAAAAAATGAAGGAAAAGTAACTAGAATTTTCTCACAGACAGTTCACTAAGATAAAGGTAAGTGGAGCCAATTAAATGATATGTATTTCTCACTTTTCTGTGGCAATGAACACTGTTTTCCCTTGTGTATGTATATATATATANATAATCTAAACATTTCCTGTCCAGGTAACATCTCCTAGCTTCGCTTATTTATTTATAATACAGTTTTAAGTGCAATTTAGGCATATTAAGGATCCATGTAACTTCAAATATTTCCATTGATCTGCAAAATTTCTTTGCTTGCCTTCTTGCCCCTTGCATTTTCTTCCACCACTTTCTTTCATTTGCTTTCTCTCTTTCTCTTTTTCTGTTCTAATCTTCTTAATTATATTTCCATCTAGTATTTCCAAATCCCTAATTATATATCAATTTCCTTATTTTGTATACTACTTCTCTTCAGAATTTATATATTTATTTCTGTACAAGATTTGAAATTCAAGTCCAGCTCAAGTTCATAAAGCTGTGATTTAAATCCACAGTTAGAGAGAAGACTAGGAAAAAAAAATCAATATCTTTATGAAGGGATGATGCACATAATGGATATAGGTTGGCACATTTAATTGAAAACTTGACCTGATTTTCATTCTCTGAATGATGCATGTAGATTTTATTGCTCCTTACCTGCACACTGGAAAGCACACTGTCAATGCTTGAAATGATTTTATGTACTTGAACACCACCTGATTTAATGCATCAGCTGACAAGGACAAAGACATTGATTAAATGTCCTGCCTCAGGTGTCCAGAAGGCTGGAAAAGGTTGTCCCCTCAAAATAACCACTGAAACTTCACCCAGTAATCATTAACTCAGTATTTGGTCCAAGCTTTGGAATAACAGGAGGCTTTAAAAAGCAGCAGTCAGAAAACACTCAGTGTGACTTAGGAGACTGTTTGGTCTTGCAGTACATTAAGGGAGAGTGGAATGGTCAGAGATTGGTAAGAAATGCATCGGGCATTTGATCCTTGGGATGGCACCTCTGGACTTGGCTCTTAGCAAGCACTGAGTGCTTGCAGAGGGATTGTGAGATGCTTGATACTCTCAGTTCATTTCAGTTTGTAAAAGCCCTGGGTGGCCTGCCCTGACCCTTGATGGAGTTGGTGTCTGCACTGCCAAGGAGCAAATGAACACTTGAGCCTTAAAACACCGCTCAGTGTGCTACAACACAGCAACACCCGCCACTGGGTTTCTAGACAGGCACGACCATTAGACCTTTTGATCTGAGGCAGTTCTCCCATATTGCAACTACAACAGTTTTTCACAGCCAATAAAATCCACGTGGCATTGCAGAAACCTTTGTGAGAGTCATTTCATCATAGCAACTGAAGGAAGTGAGACATCACCTTGTAGCCAAGAAGCTTTCAGAAACCCCACAGCCATCTGGGCCCACCACTAGCTCAAACTAGAAGATGACCTCCTCTTGGAATAATATGCAGTTCAAATATCCAGAGCTGACCAACACAGGCAAAGGCTCAAGGGAAGGCAGGGGCCTGTCCCAAGAAATAAACCCAGTGAAAGACTCTAGGTCTCCCATTCTTGGCTATGAAGTGATGATTTCCTGTTCCCCATTGTGGTTAGGAAACCTAGAATCTAATAAGAGTGCTACTGTTGCCAAAACCAGCCTCTTAACCTAAATGATCCTCTTGTGAACCTCAAATGAAATCAACTCTGTAGTGCTCAGCTGATCTGTGCAGCAGCACCGTTAATATGGTTGCCTAATTTACAGAGCAGCCAGGTTCTGGTTAACAGTGTTAGAGCGGGTAAGAAGGCAATTAGTGGTCTATTCTCTATGCACACTGGAGCAGAAACTTGTATATTAAGAAAGTTCTTCTGGCAGGTGCAGCATGCTAAAAAGCTTTCACCTAAAATTATATAGCCTGACAAACAATATAAAAAAAGCAGATTACCCAATAAACAAATAACATATCAGCCATTTATACAAAGCCATAGTACTTAGACTCCTCAAGCTTGAAATGACTGTGTATTTTTTCCCCATTAAAATGTTATTATGGTCTATGCATAAATTGCTAATTCAGATTTGATATCACTGTGTTTTCAAAGCCTAGATAGATTTAACACTTTTTCTAAGATGAAACATTACCTCTGGGGGCACATGGAATTAGCTCCAAGGATTTGGTCTAGTGAAAGGTGTCCCTGACCATGGCAGGAGGGTTGGAAATAAAGGATTTTTAAGGGCGTTTCCAACCCAAAGCATTCTACAATTTCCTTCTCATCTGGAGCCATGATACATGGAGCCAGCATCCTCTGGGGTTCTGCTGCCCTTGCAAGAGCCAAGCAGGAGCTGTGGAAGCTGAAGGAAACAAACTCCTGTGGAGGCAAGGCCACACAACAAACTCCCTCTGTGTCCTTCCCTAGGGTTTCACTCTCCTTATTTCTTTTTTATAGTGTTAGACTTAGACACTCAATGAACCAAAGTGGAAAAGGCTTCCAAACTAGAATTCAGCAAAGCAAAAGTCCCACTCTCCCACCTGCCATCCAGTGGCTTGTACTTGGGCCATGTGCTGTTTCCCACATCAGCCACCCCACTCAAAGCAGTCCCTGGCACGGGCCCCTCTGCCTCCATGACCCTGCCTTGCCAGTACCTCTTTTCTTGCTGAGGGTTGCACTTGTTCCCTGAGTACAGCTGCAAATGTTTTAATCCCCCTCGGTGGGAGCATCAGGGCTGGTCTCTGGGGGCTGCTGTCTGCGCACCAAAAAGCTGCATGTTTTTTTCCACAAGTTTTTTTCCCTTTGGGGGCCAGGCAGCCAGCCAAGCCCTCAGAAAAAAACCTCTGAGCTGTGCTCAGGAAAGTCAAATGGCCCCTGCTAATCACTGACTCCACATGAGCACTAAGCAGATGGATGCAATGTGTTTAGCTCATGAGTCTTCACCTGCTGCAAAGGCAACTGCTAACTTGGGCTTGGACTTCTGTAGTTATGTGAGAGAAATCCCACCTACACGTCTTGTTTTAATTTGGCATTATCTGCCAGTGAAGACACTTGTATTTCAGGGCATGGAGAGAAGGAAGAGGTGGGAAGTCGCCCAAAGCCCTTAATTCATTTCTAAACACTGCCTCTGCAATATCAATAGCCTGATAAAAACATGATGCCAAGTGCAAGATGTATATTCTCCAGTTTTCTGCCCTGCATGCCTGGGCGAGGTGTGAATGTGGGGGTATCAGGCTGCTCTCATGTTCCTCAGTTGCCTCTTTCCAATCCACAGATACTCAGGGCTGTCCCCGGAGCCACAGCCATGCCAGCCACTTAGCACAGCCTCAGGGGAACCGAGCAAAACTCCTGCCTGATCCTTACAGAGGTCGCACCATGCCCAGCCAGCCAGCAGTAGCCTCTTTGCCACTGGGAGACAGCATGCTCCTGGTATCCACTGGCCACATGTCCTACCATCTTGCCACTGGCATGTATGCATTTATCAGCTGCTTTGTGGTCAGGGTATCTCTCTCATGCAGTCAGCCATAGGGATGTGGGATGTGTCTGGATGTGAGAAACATGCAACCTTTAGGAGTGTCACAGTGTAAGAGGGAAGAACTGCTGTCTACAGGGCTGGGAAAGACAGAGCAGCTCCTTGCCTCAGGAAACAACACAGAAGTTCACTGGTTTTCTAAAGTCAGTCAGGCCACCAAGGAACCTGGCCTCCTCCCAAAGACCAAACACCTTTACCCCAGCCCTGACACCTGCAGTATCTTTCTGGCTAGGCACAAAGAAGGACTCCTTCCATAGAAGTCCCTACAGCTTCTCTGCATAGACATGAAAAACACTGGCTGACATGCACAAGGACCAGGGACAAGTCCATTCTGCAGTGGAAAGATGTTCTTGGAGGAAGTTGATACATCAGCCTTTGCTCTTGGACTTCCCTGAGGAGGGTTTTTTTCTGATTGGTTGATTGTTTGTTTTTTTTTTCACAAGCAGTAAAAAGCCTGAGTCAGGAGTGTCCTGTGATCAGCCAGTTCAAGTCTCGTTCTTGTTGCCTCTGGGATGCACCACTGGCTCACAGACTTGGATTGAAGAGTGGTCTGAGCCTTTATTTCTCACTGACAGAGGTTTCCTTATTACCACACAGGAGGTGGTGAGCAGAAGGTTCTCGTGCTCTCAGCTGCAGCATGGTGTGCTTTGCCAGTGCATGGCAGGAGCCACTGCTGCAGCATTCTGCCTCTCATACTGGTGTGCAGCCCCAGCCACAGCTCTGCTAAGGGCAGGCACTGCCTCAGCTTGGCTGTCAGAGCTGGATGACATCTCCAAGCTTCTCCCAGAACCAGCAAAAGCTTCCTCTCTTTCCCACCTGTTTTCCTACTGGAGGTTTGGCACTGTGTGCTGGGAAGAAGACTTTGTTTTTGCACCCCACCCTGGAGGGGCAGGCATCTTGTATAAGTAGGTGGCCATCTCAGACACTGATTGCTTTTGTCACAAGGCTTGGCAGGTTTAATTTTGCAGACCCCCAAGGGTTTTTTCATTCCCCACACAGAAATACAAGTTTTACAAGTTTCCTACAACTCTAATTGGTGATAATAGGTGTGCTTTGCAAAGTGTGAGTACAGAAGACCAAAGACTGCATCTGGATGCACAAATTCTAGGAGGCTTTTGGAAGAAGTTTATAATGTTAGAAATTTAGGGGGTTAGGGCTGAAGGTGGTGACTAGATTGGAAATCTCAATTCAGTGAGTTAGGACAAGCACTCCAGGACTGCCTGACCAGCTGTCACTGGTGGGGACAGAAGCTGTGACCAAGTGGGAACCTGTTTGAAGGTGACAGGGAGGTCAGTCTAGAGGTGTTATAGGAAAATAGTCTGTAAAGCATTCAGTGAAAGTAGGGACAGAAAATAGCTGTGTCCCAACCCACTGCCAATCTAAGGAGGGCACATCATTTAGGTGGCTGGGATGGTCCACACTGGGAGGTGGAGATGGTTCCATGTCCTTGTACAGGATGCAGGTTCTCTCCAGGAAGGCATGAAAGCAGTAGTTGTGCAAGCACTTTCCCACACAAAGCTCTGAGAAGCGCACTTGCTAAGCCTTCCTCAGATATGGGCAGCACCTGTTTTCCTTTATTGGTTAGGTGACATGGGATGGGAGGGGGTTTAGGGCATAAACCTGGATTAGACACAAATTAGCACACCTACTTGAAGAATAGGTGCATGACAATTATGAATATTCCAAGCAGAAACAAAGTATTTCCCTGTTATTTCCTCGCACTCCTTTATCCCTTTCTTTCTCATTTGTCAGTCTGGAAAATTCTGACCATCATCAGATTAGGGATCTGGAGCCTTGAGGCTTTCTCTATGTAATCAAGATCCAGACTGGCTTATTATTAACCAAAAGAGCTGTGAAGAACAAAAATGCTTGTTGGCTTATTAACACTGTTTATATTGTCAGATGCTGACAGACAAGCAAATGATGTACTGTCTGCAGTTTTTGAGTTAAAGACATTCAAGGAGAGCCATTTCAACAGGTGAGGGTACACAAGTCGTTACAATGGAAATATCTCCAAAAAAGCTCAAGTCCTGGATTGCTTCATTTCAGGTAAGAGTCTTTCCAGGTACATTTCTGCAGATACCACAAACTTGAAAAACAAGGTATAAATCAGGATTTTGAATTTACAACATCCTGCTTACGTGATAAAATCAGTCAGTAGCCCTAAACACAAAATTTGAAGATAGTTACTCTTAAAAAAAAACCCCTATTTATTCAATTTAATTAAAAAAAATAACATTTAAACTCTCAGAGCTTCAGTCAAGAAGCATTTGGGACAAGAGTCTGATTTTTACAGAAAAAAAATGAAACCACTTATTGAAAAAGGAATTGCATTCTCTGAAATACAGGTAAACACATTCTCAAAAATATATTTAATCAGAACCCCATTTTCGGTTGAAAAACAATTGCCAGACTTTGTGGGCTGGTCATAGTAATTGATCCCATCTTTAGGTACTGTGAGTCAGCTTACATCGTGTTTAGACCCCACTAGTATCAGTAACATATATATTAGTGCAGAGCAGTAATTTTGTTTTGAAAATTTTGGAACAAGAAAGCTAACCTGATAATTTAGATGCCAGGTTTTTTTCTCCAGTCAAGATTAAATGACGAATTCTGTAACTTTCTGCTCTCCAGTCTTACATCCAACAGTTACCTGCAGAGATTATTTTAAGAAGAAAGACATATATATTCGAATTTTCCCCTCTGTCTACGTTTCACTGACATTCTGGTCTTCAACATGTGAAGAACTGCAGCCCATGGGAAGGACTATGGAAGACTGTCTCCAGTGGGAGGGACCACATGCTGGAGCAGAGGAGGAATGTGAGGAGCCCTCACCCTGAAAAGGAAGGAGCAGTGTAAACAACATGCAATGAACTGAGCACAGTCCCATTCTCCATCCCCCTGTGATCCCGGGGGGAGAAGGGAGATAAAATTGGGAGTAAAATTAAGTCCAGCAAGAAGCTCCCAGACCTACCTGCTGTTCTTTCTTGGTAACAGCTTCTAATTGGGCATCCCAGGAGTTTTACATATGTGAGCTCAGTGACACTGCTCTGCCTGGCCACCCATGGCTCTTCTGTGCTATGCACATGGGCATATTGACCTAAAAAGCTGTCTCATGGGCAGAGGAATTTTGCAGGGGAGAAAGTTCAGGGCAGTGAAACCATCAGACTGCTGGTTATTCTCACTATGCCAGATACACAAAACAACAGTAGGAGTCCCCAGATTTTGCAGATGCTTTTCCTCTAAAGCACTACATGTTTTAAATATGACAATATGGTAATCCTGACAGGGAAACAACAGCAAATATTAAGCAAGAGCTATTTGGTCCTGAAATGTGGCAATGGAGAAAGGATGAGACATCTGCTCCCAGGTTTCAATAAAATTTCTTCAGTAAATTCCATCAGGGCCTAACAGAGATTTGTCTTTTTCTGCATATATGGAGCACATTTATGTTCTGCTGAACACCACTAGAAGAAAACCACACAAGAATATGTTATTAGATGGAACTACAGGACCACCCCAGAGGGCAAAGGAGTGTTCTTGAGCCAGACCAGTGCACTCCAGAGGGGTTTTCAGCAGGGATTAGCACAGTCTGTCTCCTGGCTGAACAGCCTTTCACACATCCAGCACCTGCTGAATCCATCCCAGCTCCCAGGACTTTGAGTTCAACTGTGCCCTTGAAAGGGGAAAGGGACAGCTCCTCAGAGGGGCAAACTCCCTGAACAAGATCAAGGCAACACTTGAGAAAACAAAAAGGGTTTGTGTGAGATTCAGTTGCCTGAATGTAGGTGCTGTGTGGACTACTTTGGGATATCCTGTGTGGTCTCCAACTGCAGCTTTGCAACAGGGATGTCTCCCATAGAACCCATGTTATTTTTGGTAGGTTCCTTGGCTATCTTACACAACTAAAGAACCCTTGGAAATGAGATTTAGGCAACTAAGTGATTTCCCTACTGCCTCTGAAATACTTTGGTAGCTACCATATCCTGATCTTATAAACAAGAAGCTTTTATGTTATTTCAACCTACACTTCTTTGTCCTTCTTACAGCCTGGTAGAAAACATTCAAATGAAACATGAGTCCCTTGAAAACATCCAGGTTGCTCACAGCAACCCGACTGCCATGGGATGGTAATGCCAAGCTTTGTTTTAAATCAATGTGACAGAAATAGTGATTCATAAAATAGCTGCTACTCAGTGCAAGGTAGGACTGTAAATCATGCTATGAAACTTTTCCAGTGCTGGAAATGCCAGCATCAGGTTTTCAAATATTACTATTTTATGATTCATTTTACAGTGAAGGCTTCCAGTGCCTTGCTGCTCCTAGTGCTGTACAAGCCCATAGGTTCAGTATTGTAAAGGGGACAAATTTTGTGGGAGAGTCAATGTCTGTAATAAGCCCAATGGAAAGCTTGGGAAGAAATTAGCAGGTTTTCCTGAACACAGGTGCTTCCCCACACTTCTCTATCAGGTTTGAAATGGCTTTTGCTGCCCCCAAGCTCTGCTGGTTTTCTCAGTCACATTACCTTAAGTGCTCCTTTTTGCGCTCAAGTATGGACCCACGTCCATTCCTGAGCTGTGTCTTGCCTCACACCCAATCTCTGTGTCAGGCACAAATTTGAAGTAAGATGTGGGGTAAAGCAAGGAGAAGATTCAGGCTCCTGAAGTCCTTAAGTCCTGTGGACTTAAAAGTGTTTGTGCCTGCAACACAGACTAGCCTTAAGAGCACCAAGGGCTGATGGTGTCACTCAGTGCCTGGGTTTGGTGAGCACATCCAGGAGCAGGGCTGTGGATGCACTCTCTGTTAGCCATGGTTCACACCAGGCTCCAGGCTTTGTTCTGGCCCATGTTCCACCTGCCACAGCAGACGTATCTGGAGGAACTTAACTGCACAGAGCAGTACTGACCTCCCCTCCCAATAAGATACTTTCTCCCTTCCATAGCCATCTAGATGACACTCCAGCAACAGCATCCTGTAAATCCAGAAGCATCATGATCATAATTATTTTACATCTACTTACAATCGTTATCACTGCCCTGGCAGGCTTCACTGAAGCAGGTATTAGCTGTTTTGCTACTTGGCAGGAAATTTTTAAGTGGTAGACATTAGGCATGGTAGCATTATGTACCTGTTGCATTTAACCTCCTTGCCTATTTCCTTTGGACCTTAAAATGCTTTATTATATCAAATAGCAATCAACATTCCTCAGGGGCGAAGGTAGCTACGTGACATGTTTACTGAGGCGGCCAGCTGTCGCCACTTGGCAAGCAACTTTTATCATAAGCTAGTTGAATTCAACATATATCAGCATTTATCAGTCCCAACTTTGTCAGTTTTATAAACGAAAACCGAGAGACAATAAATCATTTGGTGCCCCGGTGATACTGCATACATAAGAGAGAATATTTACCAGGCCGGGTGGATTCAACCAACAAAAGGCACCTAAGGTGCTGTTATTTGATCGGTATTAAATACAGCCTCAGATGCCTTTTTTTGGCACACACTCCACATCTGAAAGGTTTGGTGAGACATGTGCTGGATGGTCCCATTTGTTTTCTTCTAGGCTGGCTGCCTCAGCCTTCACTCCTGCTCAGTAGTATGTCAACATTTCCACTGACTTCTGCTGAAGTGCTTTTGAGTGAGCATCCGTAACATAATTAATGTCTTCACACTTGTGGGGGATGGAGCAAGGAGATGGGACGAGAAACACACTGAGGTGGGATAAGCCTCCATTTTTAAACATGAATGATTGCTCTAACACTTTGCAATCATGCCTTATCCCGGTCTCAAATGATGTCCTGTGAATGTCCTAGGATTAACCAGGAATTGTATGTGACATCTATACCAGTAAATCACAAGGGTCAATATCTGCTATCTGACCCTAGGGGATAAGTGGCAAACTGCTGCTCACATCCATATAACTAAACATCCATATAACTAAACATCCATATAACTGAACCCTTTCCCCCAAGTGTTGGTGATTTCACCCATAGCACCTACAGAGAACAGTTCTGTGTTGCTCCTGAACCACGTCCAGGCTAGCTGGCACGGGATGAAAACCTGCCAGGGATTGTGCTGCAGTCTTAAACACTGCAGGTGTCACAGGACAGGGACAGCCTCCATTCTCACTACAGCCACATGAAAATCCACTGGGAGATGGCAACCCAGGGAGACCACAGCTCCAAGAAGCTTCCCAGCACATTTGCTGGCGAAGCACACTCTCTCCAAATTCAGTACCAGTCCCACCAGTCTCCGAGACCGCAGCATTAAAAAACTTGAGTTGAAGAATGAACAAAGAACAGGAGTTACTTGTTCATATCACAAATATATCATGAATGCAGTGAAAAACAGGAGATAAGGATGAAGCTTGTGAACACAATGCAGGACTCAAATAGCCTGGAGCAGTGTATGCCTGTAAGCCGTGGGATGAGCTAATTGCTTGTGTGCAGAGTTTACAGTTCTGCAAAGATGGGAGATGCCCCAAACACTGTTCTGAGTTGTCAAATTCCAGTTGCATTCAGACAGTAATTTAATAAGGAATCAATAACCTCTTTAACACAACCTAAACTTAAACTGTTCATAGGTCATGTATCAACATTTTATTTCCAAATATGTTTGTCTGGATATTGGCCTAATTTCTTTAAATGAGTGTTAATAGGCTAAACAGTTTTGAAATGACAACAGATGATAAAGTTGCAGCATATTCGTTTGATTTTGACACTTCTTTTAAAGAAGTGCTGTTCTACCTTTTCCAGGCTTATTTTGAACAAGCTGCTATAGAAAAAAAAGTACATTTTTTGTTAATTCTACTGAAAGACAATTGTAGCCTGTGTTAAACTTGTCTAAAAATCTTACACATCATCCTGAAGTTGTTTTATTTTTGAAGACTTAATGTCATTAATGTTGATAGTCTATCTCACTTGAATCACCAACTCTTTATGGGCATTCAGGTGTGTGGTTTCCTTATCCAGAGTCATTATGTGTGCTTGGATATGCCCCTGCTCACACCTTTTTTACTCCAGGATTAATCACCCCAGCTTCCATTGTCCCCTAACATCCTTCCACACTTTGCCAGTAGTTTACAAGTCTATAACAAAGCTCTAAATAGGTCTTTAATGTTTTTTCAACAGAGCTTATATTAGATCAGGTACCCAGCCCTGAGTGCTACTGGGTTTAAGGATAACTCAGGTTCAGCAGCTGTTAGCAATGCTCAGCTGCAACATTGTGCCTTGCTCTAGAAGTACTCTTATTTAGGGTGGCCTTCATGGCCACACTGAACCCAGATTTCAGTGAGATTTAAATAGGAGTGCTGAACATGCTTCAGTGCTACAGAAACTTTTCTTGTGTGCACTGAAAAAATTAGGAGTTATTGATTCTAGCGAGCTGCCAGCTCACTGCCCCACAGCTCCTGGTCTTTCCAGACGCTCTGTTAGGTTCATGCAGGGCCAAACTGCAAAATTTAAGAGAAAACAGAACAGAGCAGCCCCAGCCACTGTCACAGAGACCTTCATGAGCCTAAGAGAGGTGCTTCTGTCCCTTCCAGCCCTACTGAACTGTCCCTCTCACAACTGACCCTTAACTCTCCCCTGGATGTCTCTGCCCAGCCACAAGAAGCTCGCCTTCTGTATTAGTCCAGGCTCTCAGGTGTAACACATCCTTCTGATGAAAAGCACATGGATCTGAGGGAATGTGGCAGTTTTAAACCATCGTGTGCAAAAAGCATTGCTGACACTGGCCTCTTCATACCTAAAACCCAAGTACAAATCATACCACCCTGCCACAGGGCAACATGCTGAAAAAACTCTTCTGCTGCTCTTCAGAGAGGAGAGCATCACTTTTAAAAATCTCCGTATTTTATCTTGGAGGATCCTGTGGAAGGAGAAATATCCGATCTTTACAACTTCTTACAACTTGCTCCCAGCAGCAGAGGGGACCGCTCAGCTGGCAGAGAGCAGATTCCAGGCAGGGCTGGTACAATTCCCCGGGCGTTTGCGGCCACTCCAAAAGGCAGCGGCTGCCGGGCTCGTTGCGCGGAGCACGTCTCACGCCGCTCGGGGCTCTGCCAAGGGCAGGTCAGCGCTGTGCTTCAAGGGCGAGCCCAGCCGGCTCTGAGGGCAATGTCACCGCAAGGACATTTGTCCCGCAGCAGCGCTCCCGGCCTTCCGCCGCGCGTTCCCCGGGAGCAGCGCGGGCCCTGAGGGCGG
>WEIU01010287.1:133927-145127 GCA_013389925.1 Aegithalos caudatus
TGAACGGTTATTGTCACAGTTATCAATGATACTTGTGATGCTAAATACTGCTATTAGTATCTTGCCAGCGCCAAGCCAACGTTTAACTACCTAATGGTAGGTGCTCACCTTAAATACTGGTATCTAAAATAATTTTCTTTTGAGTTCAACCAACCAGGACAGAACTATGGACTGAGCAAGACACTCGGTGCCTGTCTTCCCTGTAGCCCTGTTGCCCCTGAGCTGTTCTGGTGAAAAGTGTCCTGCCTCTGCTTTCTTCTTCCCTTGTCCAGAAGCATCACTGATTTTTATTTCCTTTGTAAATGCCAAATTCAGCAGGTCCTTTGAGGTTCTGATGCACTCTTGGGATGAATTTGCAGTCCCACTTGGACCGGCTCCATCTAACAACAAAGCATCCTCCCATTTTTGGGCATTTTATACATTTTAGAGGACAAAGACATGACTGTTAATTTTGTACATACTGTTATTCAAAGCAGAAGCTCTGTGTTAGGAATACAATAACCCAGGCAGGGCGCAGCAATCTCTGTTGTTGTTTATTTAACAAAGGGACCTCAGGAAACATGGTGAGCGCAGCCAGCGAGCCGTGGCATGTGCGACGTGCCGTGGAAAGGCTCTGCGTGTGGGTGTGAGCCTGGGGGTTGCTGTAAGCGTACTGGGGAGCACAAAGAGTGGGCCACACGTTGTGCTAGGTGCTGTACAAACAGAGGGCACAACAGGTCTCCCTGCCTTCAGAGGCCGCTGAATGGAAGAGTCCAGGGATGGGTTCAGGCAGCTGGGACAGGAAAGTTGCAAGTGGCCGTGAGACAGCAGTAGGGGAGGGATGGAGCCACCAGAATCAGTGTGTTACCTCTGTCAGGAAAACAGAGCTCTGAGGGTGGATATGATACTGGTGGTGGATTTTTGTAAGCTTCTCATGGCTCGGGAGCAGCCAGCAAAAGCATGGAGATATCGCTGGAAATGCAGCTGGGAGGAAGGAGACCAGCACTTCAAGCAAGTCAGGGAGGGAGAACATCCAGCCTGCCTGGTCTGGCCAGTTGGCACTGTGAGATTTGAAGGCCTGCCACTTGGAGCAGCTCTTTGGGGCTTACAAAGTGATAAGTGGTCCATGCAGGATGATGCATGGCCCCACTAATACACTGTACCAAACAGAGGATGCATTCCTAAAGGGAGAGGGCATATCCCAGGAAATCTTCAAAGTGGTCTGAACTCAGCCATGGCACATACACCCATCCAGATAGGATTATGGATGATGACACCAACCCATGAAACAACCTACAACTGGACCACCAATGCAGTGCCATCCAGAGATAAAATGACCAAGTAAGTTCATTAATTAATTGGTGAAGAGGGTTTGCCAGTCATTCTGAGTTAGCCTGGACTAGTTGATACAACTGAAAAAATAAATGGACCTCTCCTTGAAGAAAATGTCTTGGGCCATGTCCTCATACAGAAAGGTATTTAAATACCAGCTGCTCCCTGCTTTATGCTCAAATCTTAGTGGAGCAGTTGCTGAAATGCAACAGGTGAGGAAATCTCAGAGGTGGCAGCTGGAACACTGGGATTGCTTTAGTGTCTTTAATAGCACTTGGACAGGTAGGAAATTGCTCATGAATGCAAAATTCTGCCATCCATAATGTGCTTTAAGGGCATCTTTTCACTGGGGGCTAAGATGCCATTCTCCTCCCTGCAGGTGCACCAACTGCAGATTCAGAGAGGGACCTGACCAAGGGGATCTTCAAATCTCAGTGGAAGAGTCAGACATATCCACCTCAAAGTATATACCTGCAAGAGCCACTCTGCTTTCCAGATTGCTCACATTATGGATGAGCAACACAAAAAACATTTTTTAGGATCAGCTGCTGACTTCAGTTCCACACACTTATGATACTTTTGTGTGAACAGAGTTTCTGCCTGGAGCAGCTCTCCCAGAGGATTGCTCCACAGCTTCTCTGAGCGCCTGGAGCCAGCAGCAGAGGGGGCGTAGAGCTCTTCTCCACTCTCTTCAGGTGACCTGGGCTATAGTGCCTATGTCAGCCCCATCAATCTGATACTGCATTTACTGAACCATCCAGAACTTGTCAGATAAAGCACTGTACAATTCCTGCTTCAGAAAAAGTGGTTCACCAAGGAGTGAAAGCTTTCCCACTTATGCATTTGCAAAGAGCATAAGAGACTTGGCTAGACTTCGGAATCAAAGGTGCCAGAGAAGATACGTTGTAGTTAGTAAATCACATGTTAGCATCTGGTTCCTGACAGCACTGAAATTATCCTCAGGAGTGGGTTTAGTTCAGTGGGGTAAATACCTTCTACTCTTTTCTTAGGTCAGAATTTGCTTTGTTCCTCATACTTCCCGTGAGCTACTTCCAAGGATACCTTACAGTGGCTGATGAGCAATAGGGATGAATACTCCATTACCACTTTTGCATCCAGCTGAGAATGTTTCACCTCCACACCCTGTCCAGTGGCTCTGCTTCTGATTTCCTTAACAGAGTTATTTAAGTGCAGCTACATAAATTCAGTTGTTACAGCTAAGGAACTTAGTTCAGTGAGCAGCTATTCTCCAGGGGTTCCCCTGCCTTTCTCCTGGTATTGAGAATTCCTCCAACTGCACTGGGGCTGGTCTTCCTAGACTGCCTCAGTTGTGATAGTTTCCAGGGCCTGATTCAGCCAGCCTCACCAAGATAAGTCCTGCAGCAAGAGAAAACTCTTGTCATTCAGGGCTTGTTCCTGTGCTCCCACTCTGGACAGGGAGTCAGCTCAAGCAGCTGCAGTACATCTTCAGTCCAGGTCCTGCAGCTGATGGGAGAATTCCCATCCTCATATTGATACCGTAAATTAAGGAGTTGCACATGAGTGGTTCAGACAGGTCTTTGCAGATCACCTCAAGTAACAAGAGGTGAAACAGGACTTTGGGATGTAACATCTCAGATCCACACAAGCACAGAGAAGAGCCCAATATACAGCCAGGAAGGCCTCAGGCAATGCGAGACAGGTTTGGTGCACTGGCAAGGAGCTCACATACTTCACATCATATGAAGGGTTATCCTTCTGTGCCCTGTGCTTTGAAACAGTGAGATTGAAGAACTAACAGACACAGACAGCAAGCTAGTTTTTGTGTTGATCCCTGTGGCTGGTAGCCTTTTGGCTCAGCTGTCCTGTGATCCTTCTTAAAGCCCAGATCAGCAGTGATAAATAGTGCAAAAAGGGCAAACTCCTCTGTCTAATGCTCTGAGTTCAGCTGGTACTTGCAATTGGCCACACAGCTCTTGAAAAGATAGTTGGTTTCTGAGTATTTGGAGTAAAGGTAATTTTTAGTCTCAAACTTACCACCATCTAGGAAACAAATTAGTTTATTTTGCATAGAAGGGCAGTGTTGCCTTGTTGTTGATTTTGTCTGGGAAAGCATTTTCTGTTTGCAGAGGTTTAAAAGGAAGTTTGGAGCCAAGTCTGGTGGCTCAGCTTGGATGAACAATTTCCAGGGTTGTATTTTGGTAAATTAGGTGGCTCATCAGAGCCTGAGTATTTCAACCCTGAGTCATTGGGTTAGGAAAAAAAACTCTGTAACCTCTATGTTGTTAATGTGATTCTTTTGTGGTGATGGAGAGCTTTCCTGCTACCCAGGGGAGGATGGCTGAGTCAAAACCAGGGATGTGCTTTCTTGCTCTGCTTGGCAAGAAATCATGTATTGAGTGGATGACCAGCAGCTGACCAGCAGCCTGAGTTCTTGATCCTCCAGACCCACACAGAGGTACTGCTCACAGAAGAGCCCTGCCGTCTTCTCCAGTGTCCATACTTCTGTGAGAGGGGAACAGTTCACTGGTTTAAAAGCAGTTTTCGTTACCCCCAAATATAAGTTCTGCATGTTTAACTGCACTGGTGGGACAGCAGTTCTGTCCAGAGTATGTGGTAAATTCCAGCAGTGTTGACAGCATCTCCCAACTCAGATTGGTGTACACTTGAATATCCTCAGTGACCTGAAGTTGTGTTAGAGTAGCTCATTGTTACTTTTTAAATGGTGTCCTGCCTGATACATGAGTCCATTTCTTGTGTCTCTGACTCTCCAGAGGACGGAGGGGATGATGAGCTTTGGACCACTGAGTTGCTTTAGCAATCCAAATAAAAACAAAGGTTGGGACCTCATTCGTACGAAGCGGATCCAGCTCTAGTTACCATGACACCATGACAATCAACTTGTTTACTGCTTCAAGGTACAGTCTAAACATTCTTGGCATGTCATTTGCATAGCAATATCCAGAACGCTTTGTGTCACTCTACTGTATTAGGGCTCTGCAAACACATTGAAAGGTTTCTTTACGTGTATGCTTATCTAAAGAGAAAGAAAGGAAGAGAAAGGAGAAGAGAGCTTCACTTTTGGTAGCATGTTTCATACAAAGTGTAATCTAAACTGTGTGTAAAATTAAACATAAGGGCTGGATACATGACCCCCATATGTTCTGGGGGAAGAGGGAGGGGGGTAATTATTCAACAGAGGGTAGAAAACAACTGAGAATATCTAGGACTCATTTTGGCAGAGTATTTAAGCATGTGCTTAACTTTAAACAGGTGATTGACTGAAATGCGGCAGAGAAAAATAAAAAGACACAGAGAAGTGAGAAGTTAGATTAGTATAAGAAGAGGGAATAATGACAGGGAGCCAGCTTGGCTATGTGAGCTGACAGCAATGCAGAAGGGCCAAGACGGGTGTGTTGGCTGGGAATAGCTGGTGGGTTGGAAGAGTGCATGGAGAGCTGTGCCAGGACACCATGTGCAGGGAAGCCTGTGTGGCAGTGAATGAGGCAGCCAGGTATCAGCTGGCATAAACTGAGGTGGTTCCTCTGCACTGAATGGAGCTCTGCTTGCTCACCACTGCTGACAGCCTGAGTATTGGCTTCAACAGTTGTGCAAGCAGGACTGGGAGTGAAACAGAGCCCCAGAATGTCTCTGAAAGGATGGGATCTGAGGAGAACACAGAAACTGGGGCAAGAATTGTGATTGATGGTAGTGAATGGCTGAAAGCATGCAAAGCTGGAGCTGGAATCAGCCAGGGAGATGGGAATCTTACCAGTTAGCGCCGGCAGGAGTATGAGGGGGAAGCGCTGGGGAGGCTGAAAGCTGGGGAGATGATGCAACAGCAGAACAGGCTTTTGGTGTGCTGGAGCAGCTTGTATCTGGGTTGTGACAGATAAGTCAGCTCTGCACGGGACCAGGTAGAACTCAGACAGATCACAGATGCCATCAGAACTGTTTCACTGCAGTCACAGACATCTAGGTAGAAGGCATGAGGTCCAGCAGGTTTTACAATGGCAACACTCCAGCTGTCTTCCCTCTGTGCCCATAGCACGTCTAGGCTCAGGGCTGATCATGCTCAAAAGAGCATCTTGATGGCCAGGAACTAAGGACAGGAGTTTCCCACATCACCAGCTTTCATTTACTTTTCCCCTAGTACAGTGTGATGTCCTCCCAGTTCAGGCACTAAAGAAAACTCCGAGTTGACATGGTGGCATCAAATACCTCTTGTGAGTTCAGTGAATCTCTCAGATTTTGGTCAACTCAGAGATCAAAGCTGGTTTTCTCTAGAGGAAAGAATTAATGGAGAGGCATGTCAACATTTCTGTGTCTGCTATAATAAATGATCTGCAATCCTGTGTACTCTTCATAGCTGAGCCCATGGGAATAGACTCAGGAGATGGCCCACATCAGATGTGGACAGCTTGCCCAGCAGGATAGCCTTTACAGATGAGGCATCTCTCTGCTACCTCCAGCAGAAAACCAGAGAAGAGACAACTCTGGTCTGAAAGAGCCCTCTCCGGTGTGAAGGGCTGAGTAAGACAGCTCCCAGGTGTGTATTTTGTCACTCCTCAGGGAACAACCTCTGCCTGATTCAGTCCATGTATCTCCTTTGCACCACCTGGCTTGTGGAAGCCTTTTCTCCCCAGAGTTACTGACCCCCATGAGCTTCCTCTGGGTTTACATCACACCAAGTGCAAAATGACTATGACTTTAAAGAAAATTTAAACAACAAATGTACATGTATTTTACCATTCTATGCTTAATGTTTTACCATATTGTGCTTAATCCTTCTGCTCTGCCTTGCACATTACAAGGCACCCAAATGTATTTAAATATTTTAAAATAAAACTAAATCCAGGTGTATTTGCAGCCACAGCTGCAATTCTCTCCAACAGTCTGGCTGTATCTGTCTTCTCTGTTTATGCTTTCTGGTGTAAATTCACTTGTCAAGAACCATTTGAGGTGCCTGGATGTGTGCCTAGTGCTGTTTCAGACATACCAGGGTACCTGACATTCTCATCAGGCTGGCAGAAGGGATCTCTCAGCTGCAGACCCCCCTGGAGCAGTGGCTGAAGCCAATCCAGACCAGGCACTCTCACCCATGATCTAACATATAAGTGCACACCTATGTTCTAGCCTCTGCCCATCCAGCTGCAGAGTGCATAAAATGATGTATTCATAGTCTATGACTGATGCTAATTGCTTTCATAGTTGAAAACCTGAGGCTGAGAAAAAGAAGAGACACAGATCTGACAGGAGCTAGTGTCTCCAAGGAACATTTAGGGTCCATGGAAACATTCTATTGAGGTGTTTTCCCCAATTAGGTCTATATAGACTGGTAGGAAATATGTGATAAAAGTGTACTCTTTTCCATGTGTTCTTTGTTGGGAAAAAGCTTAACAGAAAAGGTCAAGAAGGAAAGGGGAAATTAGAGAATGTTGTAGCAGAATAAGAAATGGGATATAGCAAACTTAAGAATGAAGACTTTCCTGTTTATGATAATTGCCACTTCTTTTTTTTTTTTTTAGTTAGCTAGTTAGTTTGGTTTTATTTATATATGCTAGATATATATGGGTTATATAAAATAGAGTATATAGAGTAGTTCCAGAGCAGTCAGCTGTCCAGCACCAGGCAGCCACTCCTGTAGAGCTACAGCCATATTAAGCATCAGGCCCAGCCATTTGCTGTCATCATCAGTGTCAGTATCCTAGGAGATATCCTGATCTTGCATAATTACATCCTGATAAATGAGTACTTTGTGTTCATAGCAAAAACACTTTCAAAATTAATGTAATTGAGAGAGAGCTGCTGTTGATGTACCTGTCTTCAAATCATTAGGAATATCACACAAAACTATTTTATTTAGGATCTTTTTTTAAACACCCACCTATATTTTAAAGTAATCACATCCAGAGACCAAGTTATATTGTAATCAGAGAATCAAATTTCAGAGCTGGCCTCAGGAATCTAAGGATTAAAAATGAATCCTTGTTATGCCTTATAATAATAAATTAATAGGTAAGATTCATTCTAAGTAAAAAAAGAGTGAAAGAAAAACACTCAGTTACCCACAATGTAATGCTATTCCATAGCAGCAAGTCCATTTTACCCAAACACTCTTCCAAAGCCATGGGGCCGGCTTGGAGCTCTCACTGTGTAAATACATTAACTGCAGATAAACCAAATTATGGAATTCCTGAGTTAATAATGCTAGTTTTGTGGTTAAGAGCAACAATATTTAAAATACCAGTGCGTGTTTTCAACTGTATAACTATTTGATGCAGCCTTTATGTGGAACAAAATGAGGCTGAGAAAAACAAAAATCACATTAATGTAAAAGCCAAATAATGCAAATTAATATTAAGTAGATGAAAGTACACAGGTAATTAATGTTGAAATGGTTCTTCATTCCAAACCTTTGGGGTTTTTTTCCCAGGTAGCTGTATCATGTTCACATTTTGTGCCTGTGAAAAGAGAATGGTTGTATTTGTGATGGGATGGGGTGTAGGACACCAAAATTCAGCAATACCAGTGTGTGGAAAAGAGAGCCTGGCATCACCTTTTGTCCTCCTTTCCCTGCCAGGACAGCCACTTTTGCTCTAGGATACAGTTTTTACAGCCTTGATAGCATCCAAAGAGTCTCCTCTCTGCATGCTAGGGCAGAAGTAATTCAACTTTATGACAGAAATACAATTTAAAAAGTATATGCTGGAAAATATTCAATCTCACTTTGTGCATTTGTAAATCCGCTTCCTGTTGGAATCAGGTGAGACTGGGCATTTTAGATGCTAAAATGCTTAAGTAACTTTCAGAAACCTGCTGCCAAAATGGCTAGAGATAGAAAGTTGAAAATTGGCATGTTATGACATTCGCTTTAGCAGAGGTGCCCACGCTCTTCCCACAGCAAAATTACTTTAATTTGCCCAACCTCAGAGTCCTTGAAAATGACACTCTGAGCATTTGCTGTAATGATTTCTCACTAAATTAGAAAAATGCCCAACTAAGGACGGATTATCTCTGCATGTGGATGTGGCATAATGACTGTCAAGTGCACTGAGAGCCCCACTGGGCTTTGCAAGGTACACAGGGTCTGCAGCAGAGGCCAGCGTGCATCGGAGAATATTAATACTGTCTTGTTGGGGCCATCCATTGTGATACTCCACTGCTGTTCAGACAAAATTATACCATATGAGGGAATTCTCTTTACTACTTTACATATATGAGGTACATTTTAGAGCTGAGGATTAGTTCCAAATTGTCAGGCTGACAAACTCAGTCCATAAAGGATGCAGTCACCTGTGTGCCCACTCTCTGTAATGTGTGCACCGACAGGGACAGCATCACTAGCAGGTTCTTCCTTGCAGCCCACAACCGCTGTGCCTGCAGTGAGGATGTGATAGTGAACTTGATTCTGCACATCAATAAAGTTTTCCAGATGCTTCCTTGGATCCCACCAGCTCTGGTTCCTCAGGACAAAATGTGTTTGTCCACAAGGTCCTGTCTGTCTGCCAGGCATGCAGCTGCCCAGGTTTTGGAGTTAGCAAGGAGCAAGCTGCGTGGGCAGTGCCAGTGCCTCATCATCCCTGTCACAGTGGTGAGGAACCCTCCCTGTCTGCCTCTGCTTGGCCTCAAAACAGGAGTGTCAGGAGGCATGTTTTGTACATCAGAGCTTGTGCCATGGAGAGACACGGTGGGAATGTGCTGGCGGACAAGGATGTTGAGAGCTTCAGCACCACCACCACAATACCACTCCAAGAGCAACACTCAAGTGCTCAGTGCTGGTGTTCCTTGCTCCTCACTGCCAGCCAACTGGCTCAATCCCGTGCTGCTCAACAGGCACGAGGAGCGCACACACGCGCCTCTATGGGTGCCACTGACTTCAGTGCCAGTAAGAAGATGCCATGCCCCTTGCTAAACCTACATTAGGCTGTTTCTGCCTCTGTCATTGGAAACAATGACTTTTTTTTCGTAACAAGTCCGGTAAACATGAGCAGGATGGGGGGTGGGTGCTGGAAAATCTACAGGACCCTGCTGTGCCAATTAGGGTCCTTTGAGAGGCCTTTTCTCTTGAAACTGGTCCTCTGGGGAAGGACAGGCACACAGAGAACATTATGGGGCCAAGCACCAGTCAAGACTGACTGAGTCTTGTATCAAGGCCAGATTTCAGTCTTAAACCTGCCAAATTCATCCCCAACAGTCAAGGGAAAAGGAGCCAGGAAGATGCTGCCCATGTAGTGCCCTAACTATGAGTTGCCATGTCAGTTGGATGATGTGGGAAGCCAGCAGAGGAGGAAGCCAAGACGAAGGGTCCCAGGAGTCAGTGGGTGAAGGAAGGCCACCAAGGAGCCTGAACGTTTTGTCCATGTGCCTCAATTTTGACGATACATCTACCTAGTGTCACCAAATCCTTGCACCTTCCAGATGGGAACACAAATCAGGCCAGTCACAGCAGGGTGAGAGTACTGCCTTGTGCCTGTCCTACACTGTCATGTCTAATGGTTCCTCCCCACCTCACTTCATGAGTGTCCTGAGAGGTCCACATTGTGCCGTGGGCAGCAGGGTCACACTTGGCTCTCATCCGTGGGGTGGAGCCGCAGGAACCGATAGATCTCCCAGACCCACAGCTGTACAAAGTGTCTTGGGAAGTCTGGAGGGCAACATGCTTGTTTTAGGGACAGGACCCGATGTTGTCCCAGCAGTGGCACTTTCACCTGCTCTGCCTTTACCCTCGGTGCCCAGGGATCTCAAACCACAGCTTCCCACACCACCTTCAGCCTGTGTGTGGAGCAGCACTGACCTCCACGGGGATTTCCCATGAGGGGCAATATTTCCCTGGCTCTTCCTGGTGCATGTTTTGGCCATGCTCTAGGATGAAAATTGGATCGCATCCCGGTATGTGCAGTTACCTACGGCAGCCTAGGGACCCAAGCCCACTCCCCGGGTAGCAGGGCACCAAACCCGCCGTGCCAGGCGGTGCAGCTCTGCGGCCTCGCGGGGAGAGCCGAGGCATCGGTGCAGGTGCAGGGACGGCCGCTGCACCCACTGAAGGTCGTCCCCGTGAGCCCGAACGGAGCGGGAGTCCCAGCACAAGGGGCTTTTCCCTGCACGAAGGGAGCGGCGGCCGGAGCGCCGGGCTCTGGGGGTCCCGCACCCGAGGAGGTGGATGCCAGTCGCGGCCCCGCCACCGCTTGTGGCACTCCCGGGGCTGCGGGACCTCTCGGCTGCTTCCGACGGGGCCGAGGCACGGCGCTGGCAAACGCAAAGCGCAGCCGGGAGCGGGGCTGCCGGACCCCAGTGGTCGTGATGGAGGGAGCCCCAGCCCCGGAGGGTTAGCGGGAGGCTGGGACGGTTCTTCCTGTCTGGCGTCGGCGGGCACCGGGACAGAGGAGCCGAGTCCCGCCGGCAGCCTGGTGTTTGTCTTGACCTACAGCCGTAGGCAGACTTGCGTTTGGGATGGGAATGAATGGAGTGCAGCCCAGCCTCTCCCCGGCCCGATCTTCAGCGTCGCGGGGAAGACCGAGAGAAGCCCCGGGACAAGAAGGCGGGGGTCCCCTGCACTCCGTACCTTCAGCTCGACAAGGAGAAAGGAAGACTGACTCCCCGCCACCTGCGCTCGCCGGGGCAAGCGGTTCCCGGTGCCGAGCTGCGGCGGAGTGGGTTGGAGAGGGACGGTGCTCCTAGCGCACGCCTGCGGACGCCGAGTAGCTGCTTTCTAGGCGAAGAGAAGGAAATACACCACCAACGAGCTTTTATTGTTATCACAATCATTATTATCATTGCCATCATCGTTTCTCTGCACATAAATAAATAAATAAATATCTCCCGCGGGGAGGGAGTGGGACGGAACGGTACAACCACGGCTGTGCGCCCGGCAGCGACGAAGTCAAAACAAAACAATTTTGTAAAGAAA
>WEIU01010287.1:147165-202448 GCA_013389925.1 Aegithalos caudatus
TCGCTTTCAGCCCAGCTTTCAGCCCGTTCCCACTTGTTTATTTTGCCGGCTGCAGCCGCGGTCTCCGCCGGCGCCGGCTTCCCCTGCCAGCCCCCCGGTGCCTTTCCCACCTGTGGCACCAGGTCGGCCCCCCGGTGCCGACGGCCTCGCTCTCTCCCCTCGCCTCCGGGACGTCTCGTCCCCATTGCCTCGCTCGCCGCCTTCCCCAGTCCCGCGTCTTTGTTCCCAGCCTGGGTCCGGGACCCGCCACTTGTCCCTGTCGCCGCCGTCGGGCGAAACCCCCGGCCGCAGCGCTGTGGCAGCCGGTGCTCCACCGGCGAGGACACCCGCCCGGCCTCTGCGTGGGCGTGAGTGGCCGGGCACAGCTAACGCGTGCGGAAAGCCACAAGCATCTCGGCTGCGCTGCTGCGGGTCCGGAAAACCCGACACGCAGATACCGCTCCGTGCCGGCGGCACCCGTGGAGGGGGAGAAGAGGCTCTCGGCACATTCCGCGTGTCTTTACACCTGGTCCCTGTGCCCAGTTCCAGCGGCAACATCTGCCGTGGCACCGTGGCACCCACGTGCGGCGGCCTCGGCCCCGGCCAGTACCGAACCGCGCTAGCCCGACCCCGCATCGCCGCGTACAAGCGCGCCGGGAAGCCGGAAAGCCCCCGGTCTGTGGGGACGACAGGGAAACGGCTTCTTTTTTTTTCCCCCCGAACGATGAGATTCGACTTAAACGCTGCGGCGGTGTCTGGATGTCTCAGCACAGGGATCTGCCGAGTTCACAGCGCTCCCCAAAGCGAGTGCGCGTTCCTCGGAGCTAAGGCGCACTGGCGCTGCCCCGGGCAGCCGCTCCCCGCGCCGCGCTCCTTGGAGCTTGTCCGTCTAGTAGGCGAATAAGGAGTGATAACAAACAAGAAAAAAAAAATAAAATCGTGGGGATACATATTCTACCCCGATTTTTCCCGTTTAATATACGGGCAATAAAAAGACAAACGCACCCACCGACCCCTGTCAAAATGTGGGGAGATTGCTCCCTACACTAACCTCCCCGCCTGGAAACCAAACGGACTTTTTTTTTAAAGCTGGGGGGAAAGGGGGAAAGGGAGAAGAAGCCTTCAAGCGGCGTACTCCGTGTCTCCTGGCTGTGCAGAGGTTATTTTGCCTGCGGTCACATTTCTTTATAGTAATCCACGGGAGTTCTGCCCAGAGACTGTTAATGCCTGACCCTAAAAATGTACTGATGTGTAGAAATGAACGGCGAAAATTACAGAGCGAACAAAAACGAATGTTAATAAAAACTCAGTCCCGCAATGATGTAGAATGGATTCCCAAGTGTACTTTCCCTGAAAGCGTTAATAGGGCTTGGATTTTTATTTTTTATTTTTAAGGGAAACGTATTTAAAACCATTTTCCTCCGGAGCCGTGTCCTGGGAAGGAGTATTTTTCCCCGCTGAGAAGTGGCTCGCCACCGGGGGGTGGTGGATTCAGCCTTATTCCGAGGGATTCTCGCTGCCCAGGGGCTGAACCCCGGGGCTCTGAGCCGCAGGGAGGCAAAGGGTTAACAACTTCTGAATGCACACCAAGCCCAAAGCTACTGGGAAAGAATATCTAAAAAAATAACCAGTTTTTTTTTCCAGCCGCTGGACCTTATTGAATGTCATTGAAGAAAGTTTTGAATGCCAGATAAAGAGAGGCGAATTAAAGTGTGTGACAGCAGAGGATAAGCAAACACAAAGAGAACTCTGTCACACTTTGGGCAAAATCCGTGGGCTTTTTACCAAGCTTCTTCGCTATGATTGAATTAAGTAATAGGAAAACATTTTCTTTCAGTTTAGAGCCATTAGACAAAAACTTCAAAGCGAATAACACTTTTTAATGTGCAGCTCAACAATGGAATCTGTTTTGTGCTGAAATGTTTAAATGGTTTGTTGTGCAACTGTGGGCTGAAATAACCTAGTCTGCAGCAAAATAGCATCCTTCAGGCCGTTTTATGAGCGCTTGAAACTAGCAAAGACCTTTAATCCCAGCGCTTTAAACTAGCCCCCCTCCCCGTCTTTTCGCGCCCCCCTCTTTTGGGGAGTTTTTTGGGGGGTTTGGTTTGGCTTTTTTAGTAGAGGAAATTCTCGTATATTTGCTATCTCGAGAGGATCGCCGCTGAACGAAAAGGGTTCCGAGGGAGGGTGAAAGGGTTCCGCCGGCGGGGTACGCGCTGCAGGCGGCTCGGGGGGAGCCCCTCCGGGGCTGCGGCTGTTGCGTGGGGCGGCGGCCCCGGCCCCGCGGGGCTCCTGTCGGGACAGGGTCCCTGCGGCAGCGGGAAGTGCCGGCGCTTGGGCTCCGGACGGAGAGAATCGCAGGGTGTAGCTGCTCCCCCCGCGCCCTGCCCGCGCTGTCACCCCCCAACCCCCGGGAAAGGGATGGGGAGAGGGAAGCATTAGGGTGAGCATCAGCTGGGGGACCCTTAGAGAGGGGAATCACTGTGGGGGTGAAGGAGAGAGAGGGCAGCAGCGCTGGCACCGGCTGAGCCGTGCCTTCCCCCTGGGGCTGGGTGACCTACGGCAGGCACGGCTGCCTGCGAGGGGACAAGGTGTCACACTGCCGCTGCCTGGAGGCGCCCGTGCCGGCATCGGCCGAAAAGAGCTCCCTCATCATTTTGAGGGACCGGCCATCATCGCCTTTTGTGATGAGGCCCTCACTCCACGCGGTGCTCTCCGTTTCTGTCTGTGGGTAGGAGGTGCCACGCACCATCAATCCCTAAGTAAGGCGTGGAGAGGTGCGTTAGTTTGGGACCCGTGGGGAGGTGAGGACGGAATGCCACTGCAATGAGAAGGAGTCGCTATTTCCAAGGAGACCATGTCCTTGGTAGCTGAGCAGGGCTGACGATTTGTGACTGATTGTAATATTCCCCAGCCTAGCCTGAGTAATTATTTTCTAATGGCAAATACCAAAATGCAAATCAAAGCTTATACTGAGCCACGAGGCACACGCCGTGTGAAGGATTGTCCAAAGAACGTGCTTACATTGGACAAACATGCCCAGGAGCAAGCCTGTGAGATACCTGTGAATCCCTTCAATTAGCTTGATCACTGAATGTTCTGAATTTGAGTAACCTGTAATAGTTTTGGTTTACTTGGTTTACTTCTGACCTCCGGTGATCCACAATAGAAGGGATTTCAGAAACATTAGCTATGTTTGTGTTTCATTTCAGCTTTTCCAAAATAAAGGTTAAACTACAGGGGGGTGTGAGCTTTTCTTTATCTCTGTTCAATCAGCTCTTCTCAAATACTAAAAACAAAACTTGTATAAATTTTGTAGCCTATCAGCAATGGCTTTAAAGAGGACTTTAAAAAAGAAGAGACTATTTACAAGGACAAATACTGATAGCACAAAGGGGAATGTTTTAAACTGGAAGTGCAGACATTCAGATTATTGGTTAGGAAGAAATTCAGAGGGTAGCGAGACACTAGAACAGGTTGTCCAGAGAAGTTATGGATGTCTCATCCCTGGAAGTTCTCAAGACCAGTCTGGATGGGACCTGAGAACCTGCCCATGGTGAGGGGGGTTGGAATTAAATGATCTTTAAGATCCCTTGAACACTAAGTCATTCCATATTTCTATGACCCAGACCTGCCATGTTTCCATGTGGTTCATTCAGTTTCATCTGCTTTCCATCACAAGCTATCAAGACAATAGCTTATCTTGCCAGTAAAACCTGTGGCACAGGACCAAATCAAAGCTGCTTGTTTCTGTGACCTTTCTTTTCTCTTTCCACAGCAGACACCTAGGTAGAGATTTGCCATTTAGAGCTTCTTCAGCCCCATTGGGTCCTAACAGGGTGAGTTTATAAGGGAATCTTGTGCTCATCCCCTAAGAAGACAATTTGTTGCTCTGTTTCTCATCTTTGATTTAACCTTTCGAAAAAATAGCTGGACATAAATAATAACAAAGTAACAAGAAAAGTGGGAATATTCAAAACCAAACAATTTAAAATAACCTTTTGTTTTTATAGTGAGACCACATTTCGAATTGCTGGTGATCTTGTAGGATAAAAGTATTCAAAGGATGGAGAAGTGCTTGAGAGTAATGAAGACAAGGAATTGCAGATGAGGAGTTGGATACTAGTTCTGCAGAAGTTGTTAAAATAAAAAATTGTTAGAAATACCATCCTTCAACCTCAGATTCCACCCAATTTCCCAGCCCTTTTTTATTGTTGTCTTCTCCTTTCTCCAAACTTCTCACCTTTATGTATTTCAAGTCCTCTACAAACTGGAAGTTTTAGAGCTTGTCAGTCTGCTCTTTGAGAACATCCAAAAGGAAATTCTGTCACCCTGTTTGGTAATCCTGTCACCCTGTTGTTTATATGAAGCATTTGAACAGTTTCCTGCAGATGATGCACTTCTTTTTAGGTTTTAATCACATTCATGTGGATGCTATCATCAAACCATATTGATCCACAGCACAGGTACTTGAGGTTGTGGGTACACTGGTTTCAGTGCTGCCTTCTTGTCCCCTTTTTGGCAGATTTGTAGGCTCTTGCAGGGGATATTGCTAAATGAGACATCTGGTTAGTGCCTTCTGTGATGGCAGAGAAAGAACTAAAGGTCTTTTAGATTCACTCATCTTTCTTTGACTTCTAAGTGAAGTTCTACAGTAAGCCATCAGAAAAAAACCCCACGTTTTCCCTATCACTTAAAAGAGAACACAAGAGAGCTGAAGGTACTAGAGCCATAAAGCCACTGAAGCACAAGTACCCAGGTGGAGTTCCCCAACACACAGAAGGCATTTCCTGGATGCTTTTGCAACGCTGCTACACAGCCACGTGTAGAAACACATCACAAGTGTTGCTGGAGGAGGAGTGTGGAAAATGGGAGAGGGTATTCTGCTCTGGACCAGGTGCTGGTAGGTTGCACATGGTGAGTGGCAAGGGTTGTGAATAAAGAGGGAGGTTTGCTTGGCTGCCCCAGGGTTTTCTGGCCACTGCTGGTGACATGGTGACAGAGCCTCAGAGTTGCAGAACTGTGTAGCCTGGTTCCTTCTTTGATGCTGACAAACGCATGTTCCTCAAGTGTTATCACAAATGAACATGAAATTGTAATCTTAAATGTTTGTTCAGCTTGTGTAAAGCAGACCTCACCAAAGCATGTTAATTCCTTTAACTTGCCAGTCCTGGCAGTAGATTGAGAAAAGGAACACTCTGAGCTGACAAAATAGTTTTCTTATTTTCACTGCATTTTTGAGGACTTTAACACCCCTTTGGAACACAGTAGAATATCCAGAACATATTAGGTTACATGTGTTTGTGTCTGCATATCTGGACATGAGCTGATACATACATTTATGTGTTTATTTGTATATTTATATTTAGACATATTGAGTGTGTATGATGGGTGTTTATAGCCACACACAACCATACTGTGGCAATTATATGAGAAATAATTTCCTGGAAATGGAGCTATTTGCTGACCTCCTTATATTTGCATGCAAATCTTTTAGTTTACAGCAGATTATTTTTCAGAGACACAAAACAACCACTGGTTAACAAAAACAATGTCAGGGATATCCAATCTGGTACATGACAAACATATGTGATGGCACTGCTTTTCTTTTTTTAATATTTCAAATGCAAGTAAAGCCTGTGAATTTCTTTCTTCTGCTTGTTTGTTTTGGTAAGTATAGTGACATAACACTTAACGAAATTTGGACTTGTAGTTATTATAGGCTGCCCTGCATTAGTAACAGACCTGGGAAGCTTCCTACTCAAAATGTGAACATCACAAATCTGAATTCATGCCCTCTTGCTGTCAGATCTTCATCTTCCACATTTGGAGAGTGGTGTCACAAACTCTCCTGTCCTATGTCCCTGTGTACCTAGTGTGTAGAATCACAGCTGTGCTACTGCTGGGAATATGCATGAGCAAACAGGCTCAAGGTTTCTTCTCTTTCTTGGAAGAATTCAATTTCTGCCTTTAGTCTCATGTGCCAGTCCCTCCCACCATGAGCTAGGGTGATTCCTTCCACTGTGGCCCAGCAATACTGTCCAACATATCATCCCAAGAAGAGCAGTCTTGTATTTTGGGAAGATAGCCCAAAGATTGGTGCTTTGACGTGAAAAAGATTATCCCAAAATATGGGCCTTATACCAATGAAGTTCAAGAGGAAGGCAGCATACTCCAAAATACAAGTTGGATTTCCTGGACTTCTAGAATCCCTCAGGCTTGTCAGACCCTTGAACTTCAACTCTTGCAGTTTGTGAGAAATACTGGATCATGAAATGATAAATTCATGGCTGTATAAGTGCTGATCATCAGCCATTCAAAATATTCTTTCTCCCCTATAAGACACAAAAGAATCTTAGCCAAATTTCATTCTTTATGTGGTTGTATTGTGGCTACATAAACTCTCCTCAGTGTGTTACTGCCACTGCACGTATTACAGATGTACAGGGAATGCACTGCTGGAAGAGAAGGGAGTACACACAAAAGCTGGTCATTGTTGGCTCCCTTTGTAGTCAGTGGGAAGAAACAGGTACCTGCACAGAGGGATTCATTTGACTTACTGCAGAAACCCCCAAAGTTAAAAAAATAAAAATATTCTACCAGAAATGCTTACCTGGAGCTATAAGGGATCCCTAAATGCCCACCACAAGTGCATGTGCCCAGGTGAAGCCCACGGGTGCTGTGTCTCTGCACTGCTCTGCCTCAGCTGTTCCTTCTCTCGTGGATGCAGGCTGCCACTCTTTGGAGCATGACCTCTCCAGAAGCCATGGAGGTGCACAGCATGAGCTGTGTGGAGCCCCTCTACTCCCACTTTTGAATCACTGAATCTGACAATGAATCATTGTTTTTCTGACACCTCTTGCAGCTTGTATAGATGAGGTCAGAGCCTTTTAACTCTACTTCTGTCCCAGAGTATGGAAACTAATTAGAACCCTGTGTGGGTTTGGTGTTCCTGTCTTGGGAGACCAGATTGATCCCTTAGATTTTAGGCAGCCATTCCCCTTTATTCTGTGTCTTCTAACTTCTTCCTCCAGGTTTTCAACTTCACTCCTTCCTTGGATGCTGTCCTTACTTTTCCTTCTCTTCTTGAGAGTGTCTGTAATTTTTTTCCATCACCATCTTCCTTTGTTGTCTGTCTTTTCTTCTCTTCAGCCAGATCAGTCTCTCCGTAAATGGAACAAGGCTTCCAATAGCTTTTCATCCAGAAATGTGAGAAAAAAGTTTCGAGTCTGAAGTCCACCAATTATCGCTTCCAAAAGATAAAACTAGAAGAGTTTCCAGTCTTCTCCAAATTATTCTCATTGCCCAGATGCATGGCTAGAAGAAAACAAACAAACAAACAAAAAAAAAAAACAAACCAAAAACAAAACCAAAACAAAAACTAAAATGAAAAACAATCCAACAAAACCCCCAAACAGATGAGGAGACTGTTGTCTTGGTCACAGGCACATAAAAAGAAGCAGTAGGGTAAGCTCACCATAAAGAACAGGCTGGGGAAAAAGGAATGTAGCAATCAGGAAAGAGGAGAAGATAAATTCAGAAATTTCAGTAGATGTCAGGAGACTAATGGTTCTCAGTGGTGAATAAATATTTAGATATCAGCACCATCTGAAAAAGCTCAGCAGTTGCACAAATTGTCCATTCTTCTCGAGAGATTTTACAGATGAGATGTTCTACCACAAGGAAAAACAGACTGAAGTGTGTCTGCCACGATTTTCCATCTCACTTTTCCTGTGGACACTCTCTGTCTTTTATTTCATCAAATCCCTTTCAGCAGTACAATCAACCTCACATCAGGGAAACTCCTTTTCCCTTCAGAAGGGAAGGTTTTTCTATCACTGGTGGTCTCAAAACTACATCTTCCTTTTAGGAGCTGGGACAGAGAAGGAAGGCTCCTGCTTCTGTGTTGCTGCATGCATCAGCAAAGCTTCTCTACTTCTTCATGTAGCAGCATGACTTAGATCAATGGTAAAAATCTCCATTTGAAGGAAGAAGACCTTCAAAGGGAATTACTGCAGTGGCTGCATGCAATAGGCAAAAAGAGCATGAGAGTATGTGTGTCTTGTCCCTGTCTATTCAGGACCTGTCTGGAATAGCTGAGATGCTCCTTTGGGACATGTGTATGCAACCTAATCTAGATGCCAAAAATACTTTGCAGCCATGACAAATAATCCTATGTAAAACCTGCCCAGAAGTGAGCTGAACACCCAGTGAAGGGTGCTACCACAGAGTCAAAATCATGACAAGTGTTTTCCACTCTCTGAAAGCCGAAGAAATAACCAGGATGCAGTAAAACCTTAAAAAAATGATTATCCAAACCACAAATGCACACAGGAAGGTGCAAGCCCGAGTCTGAATATCACCATTGTGGCCTTCATGAAGCCTACCAGCATGCAGATTGATTCAGCTGTTTGGTAGCTCAGGTTATTTGTCAGGGATCAAAACAACACTGTAATGCTCTTCTGAGACCAGCGCATTCTGCAGACCCCTGCTCACTCCAGCGTGAATCATCACAGGTCCTGTCACATCTCTGTCACAGCTCGGAAACTCTGTTTGAGGGTTAAAGAATACTTTCTTGTATGTTTGGATCATATTTCACCTGGTTATATGGGCTTGTTCAACACAGGCAATGGGGGCAAAGCAGTACAAATTCAACATTCCTTGTACATGTCCCTTTGGCGGCCCCTTTAGTTATGCTTGGAGGTGAGAAATGGAGGAAGTCATCTCTGCTCCCATGAGGTGGAGGAAGGCAGCCAAGATGTGGAAATGCACAAGGGGAGGAGCTCTATTGCCTCCAGTTCCAACAAATATTATTTTTGCTGTTTAAAATGTTATGGTAAATGTGAGGGAATAATCAAGAATTAAATAATAATACCCAAAATGTAATGGTAAACATGAAGGAATAATCAAGAGAAATTTTCCCTTAGTTGTGGAAAAATGCCCCCAGCAGAGTGTCACAGAATAGCTCAGAGAGAGAGACATATATTTCATTAGAATTAAAAACTAACAAAGGACAACAATCAAAAAACCCAAATCCATTCATTTAACATCTTTTTAAAAATGGCAAATTTAGAAAACATTGCCTTTTATGATGCATATCCCATTTGCTTTTTATTTCTTGGGTCAACATATCATACTTGTTCTGTCACTCTTCCCCTCTGTTGTGTCACATCATCTCCTGGCAGCTGGGCATGGTGGATGGCTCCTGACATTGAGCCAGCTCTCAGCATTCTAACAGGACCAGTCTGAGGGACTGTGGGCCCTTACAAGTGAAAAACTACTACATCTATGTTTCTTGCCTCAAATGAAACTTTATTTCTTAAGTATTATCACATCTTCAGGTTCCTGGTCAGATGTGTTTTGAAGTCAGTGGAAGAACTGTCATTGCTTCCAATGGCTTTTGAATAACTTCCAAAAATATCACCTTGCAATACTTTCTGGGGGTTTGTTGTTGTTTTTCTCTCTTCTAGGAATTTGTTTTGTGCAGTTCTTCACACCAGCTGAGTAAAAGTGTCCAGCAGTCTCTGATTCTCCTTTCACTTCATGGTGTATCTTCACAAACCTCTATTTCCCATTCTGGGAGCACAGTCCAGCCATCCTCCTCACATCCCAGAAGTGCCAACAGCAGCAGCAAAAGTTGCTGAGCTGTGCTCAGACTTTAGGGGGTCTTCAAGAGTAGATACACCCAGGATGACTAAATCCAAGGTAGGAGCTAATGTCAGGCAAGGCATCTTGCTTATTTTTGTGTTTATATTAGGTTTTTGTAGGGAGCAATATTTCAATTATCTTGAAACAACCCCTGATATCTCATATCATACTCGGGCTTGGTCAACAGAATGGTTTAAGTACATGAGAGTAGGGTGCCTTCTGGAAAAGAACAGAAAGGGAAGCTTTGCCCAAGAGGGATATGAAGTGAGTACAACCCATAAATGTGACCATGAGACCTGAACCATCTGCTGGGCTCTCCAGAAGCAGCTAAGCAGAGGCACAGTGGATACATTGGCTCCAAATCGTGTTCAGAAGGTGGCCCCTTATCTGAAAATGAACATAGAAGACTTCAGACTACACACCTGCCCCTGTACTGCATTGCTGCTGGGGTGGGTGCAGCCCCAGAAGACAAAGGTAACCCATCCACAGGGACAAGCACTTTCTCTCCATAGCCAAGCCTTCCAAATTCACCATGCTGAGCCTGTGACTTTGTTTCTAAATTACTGAGTGGATGGAAAGCTGAACTGCAATGGGAAAACACTACATCTAAAACCTAAATATTGTTAATTCTAATTCTAGTGACTGTCTATGTTTTGACCACTTTGCTAGAAAGACAACAGGGATCTGGGTCTCTAAACCCATCTTTCTCTGGTAGGACATCCCTGATAACCATGAACGTGACTTGCTTATATCAGGTTCTGGAACAGAGGAAGCCACAATGAGTGTATGGCCTGTCCCCATTTACCTGCACAGCTGTGTTTATCTCCTGGAAGGTCACTTTTATGAAGAGTGACGTACAAAAAAAGCGTGTGAAGCAGAGCACATGTAGCTCACTGCTACATGCTTTGGCCTCTCTGGGAGGACAATTGCCCTGCACAATGCAGCCTTTCTGCCAGCACAGGAGGCTAAATCCCAAAGAGAGGGTAATAAGGTGCCTGAGTAAAGTTTGTTAACTCCTCATGTCTTAGAGAACTGTGTACCCAGAAGTAGGAAAGCACTGGAGCCCAGAAACCACCACCATCTCATTTTCACCTTATGCAGTACAATACAGCCACCTCTCTACACAGACTTGATGAAAACAGTGGTATTTTTAACCTTTGGTAGCACTAGGACTAGGACAAGGCTCTGAATTTCCAGGTTTTACATTGGTTGATATTTTACAGGCTTTTTTATTAGTATCATCAGAATAGAATAAACATGAGACATAAGGACAAAAGTGTAATGCAAATAATTAATATAATTAATAAAAGGATAACTGTCTTTCTATGGCAGAAGATGAAAACCAGACACAAACATATTCTTAAACTTCTTTTCTGCATATGTCTCAAAGGTCCCTTTGTCCACTTTCTAGATTGCTCATAGAAATGCCTTTTTCAAGCAGTGATTATTCATGGTTTCACAATGGACATGGAGGTCACTATTGGAATCAAAAAATTAAAACCTCCAAATTTTTCTTTTGCCATTAACTTCTAATATGGAACAAAAAAAAGTCTTTATTTCCTTCAATAATAGATAAGGGTCAAAGGGTACACATTAAAATCCCCTCCATTAGGCACAGTCAATTGAATTTTGAAGTTGGGTTTTTTATTCTGGAGTCTTGGTTGGGAACTAAATATAAGAAGAACTCACATTTCCTGGAATAAAAAAAAAAGCCCTAGGACAAAGGGACCTGCTGATGAGTGTTCACACGACTGCAGGCTGTGGCAGCACTGTGGACCAGGTTCTGACTCTCAGCTCTAAGGAGGCAGTGATGGATGATGGCCCAGTGTGAAGGCTGAGCAGTGATAAATGAGGCAGCCACGCTGAGCACACTCAGGGTAGCATGGAAGTTTTACAACACATCATAAAACAAAACTGGCTGCTGCTTTGATAGATAAAACTCATGGAGATTGGAGAGGAAATATCAGCTGTTTGTGACAAGCCACTGGGAAAGTCTGTCTGGCAACTGCATGCAAACAAGAGCACCTTTGCTGGTGCCTCTGCTGGGAAAGCAAGAACAGCCGTTCTGTAGGAAAGGAGAGTTCATGCTTTTTCTCTATGGATTGCTATCCATAGAAAGGCTGTAGGTCTAGATTGCTGAGCAACGCAGGACACAAAACCTCTGAGGTATTTTGAGCCCTGGTCTCAGACACATAGGTATGGTGGGACATTTGGGACCTTGCTCCTGGATTTTGGAAAGAGACAGATGCCAAAACTTGGTGATAAAATTTCAAAGAGGTTAACTAAGTGAGTTCATAATTTAATCAGTCCTTCGAGTGGACTTTCCTTATGGAAGATAGGTTCCCTCAATCCTGGGAGAGAATGGCCAGCTGATACATCTACAGTGGTAGGGAACCTGTCTCTGTGACCTGCAGCTCTGCAAGAGCTCCAGCCAATCTTATTTCCCTAAGACCCCATCCCAAAACTCAGCCACCTGTCAGAGTCACGCTCTGCCCCTGGGCAGTGGCTGTTACCATACTGCAGTTTCATCACCCAAGGCTGAGAACTGTCCTGCACACACCTGACTTTCCACAGGTGAGCACCTGGTGTTCAGAACACACGCGATTCAGTCCTGCCTCTGGACTCACTCTGATGCATCTGGGGAGGAGAAGCAGCTGGAGAATGGACTGGGCAAGGGTCAGGCAGGAAGGAATGGCTAGGAGGAGTGCACTAAGCCAGCAGTGTTGCCTGGGCAGGACTGGACGTGTGGTGGAGATGTGAGGATTGTGGCCTGGCACAGGAGAGAGCCTGGGCACCTCAAGAGTCTGGATCAGAGAGCGGGACTGTGAAGAAGCCTGTGACAGAAACATCATCTCTGGACCTGTGAGAATTGCTGACAAGAGGCATGAAAAGAGAAAAAATGGGGGGAAAATGGCTGAAATAGGAATTGTGGTGCTAAGGAGATAATGGGATGAGGATGGTCAGAAGGAGTCAGATGAGGGTGGAAGACTATTAACATCATACCACAGAATGGAATTTCTGCTCCTTCATTGTGCCTAGGAACACACAGATGGGTAAGAATGCCACAAGCTTTGAGCTTGGCTTGGTACCCTGGGCTCTCATGCACATCCTGCAGAGCATTCTCTGCCCAAAGCAAGGGAGAAAGAAGCACTTCAGACTCATGAACTGCTAAATTGCAATTCAGTGCAAATGTTGCCCTGCGGCTGCCAAAGCTGAATGCAGAGGAATAAGAAACCTGGATTCAGTCCCAGGCAGGGCATGTTTGGTCTGATGCAAACAAACATGTTTGTATTGATATGGACCTCAAAACACAGCAGGAAACAAAACCAGTCCTCAAGCACAAGGATTAGCCCACAGGATTCAGACCAAGATGTCAGAAATGTCAATGGGGCATTTACAGTGGCAGTTTTGCAAGGCTATGGGAGCTCAGAGCTACAGCTTTTGGCCATTGCCTGCACCCATCCTGCTGCAGGACTCTTGACCTACTTCTCTGACTCTTCAGTTAATGTCCCACATCAAGCTGGACGTTTTTCCCCAGAATCCTCAAAGACTGGCTTTGAGATTTTCCTTTCTTTTAAACTTGTGTTTGGAGAGGCATTATGGTCTTTTGTTGTATGATGCCTTTTGATCTGTGCTGCTGCGGTGAAGTCTGTACCTTCAAGCTCCTTTCTTTGCCTTCTGGGGAGTTAGTTCACTTTTCCTAACAAGACAGTGTTTTTTCAGGTTCAGGATCCTGTTCAGGTTCAGAATAAGGATAGGCATCACTTCTGCATCCCATCTCAAAGATAAGCAATATAGACAGCTCCATATCTCAGAGAATAATGTGATTGTAAAAATAAATCTCAACGTGTCTTCTTTGTTTCTGGTGTATTCTACTCAATAGCAGCTGCCTTTTCAAACTCTCCTCTGCAATTTGGACAACATGTAATATGGTGTTATGGCTGTTCCTTAGCCCAAGCTTAAAACTTCATATAACTCAGAACTGTACAACCAGGACTGAGAAAAATTAGAAACCAAGAGATATTCAGTGCGTCTGCCAAACATGGTAAATTATAAAGCTCACTGTTTTTTTGCTGCTGTCCCATTTGCTGTGCTGATCTGGCAAAAAGTAACCCAAGTGAGGACTTCCTGTTGCATTGCAGACTCCATACACAGAACTATTTTCCCAACTCCGTGTACCCAAGTCTTTTCCCTGCCTGCTCTTTTTCATGTGGTCCCTCCTTTCTTGTCCTTACTTTGGACACAAGATGTGTGTTTGTAGCTACTCTGTTTATCAGCTGTGGGAAAAGTCCAATCTCCAATTGTCATTCAGCCTCTGAATTAAGCTTACTTTTTCTCTACTTCTCTACTTCTCTGTCTTTACTCTTTACTTTCTTTTCCCTGCTGTAGTTAAAAAAATATAAGTTATATTTAGCTTTTGTTACATAAAAAAATAAAGGGCACATAAAAGAAAAAAGCACAACTATCACTACTTTCACCTTCTAAATGCATCAACCCCCAAATCCTATATTCTATTGAATGGTAATTGAAACTGGATGGGAACTCCAGAAGAAAATTTTCTGTCATATAGACATCTTTGTTAAAACCAAAATGTGTCCAAGGATGATAACAAGAAAGAAAAATTGTCATTTAGAACTTGCAGTGGTTTATCCTGTTTTTATTATTCCTTAGTATGGGATAATGGATATTGTAAAATATTTCCTTTTGATAAGGTCAAAACATGATAGTTTGACATTTTTATTCATTATGATGTTACTGTAGCACGTATCTTTTATCACTACCTAACATTTTTTTGCAACACTTTCTCTTTATTAAAATTAAATGAATTGTTACATGAAGAGGTACTGAATTTCCAAAGCAAATTCCTTTTGATGAAACTTTCCTAATAAAACACCAGAATGTTTGAGCTCATCTACTTTCACCAAGGCCATGTGCACTGATGACACGCTCACTACAGCTTAAGGTTTTGGGTTCAATTTAATGATATTAATTCCTCATCAAATTTCATTGAAACGGGATGTGCATTTAAAGGGTGTTCATGAGGCCTTTCCACTGGTTTGACTAAATGTATTTAAACTCCTGATTTCAGGCAAGCCTTAGCTGTGTTCTGTCACTGATGGAGCTGAACTGATATAGTAGGAAGGAGATGTTTCCAGGATCTTGCAAAGCTGAAACATGAGTGGCTGAGATGAATCATTCTCCCACTGCTCTGCCACATGCTCCTCTTCTTGGCTTTCAAGTAGAAGCCTGTATAGCAAAATCCTTGTTTACATGCCCCTAAACAAGGAGTCTGCTTGCACAACAGATCCGAGTGAGAATACATTTGAGTGTTTTTCATCTACCCTGAAAACATTTACCCGGACTGACAGGAAAGCCAAGAATTGTTGGTGTCTACCAGCTCACATGGAGTGGTGGAATACTGGCAACAATTAACTAAGCCAGACTATCTAAGAATAGAATCAAAACTCTATGGAAAATAATAGAACATTTCTGACTTCAGTAGGACTGTGAGAAAAGATTCAAAATGTTGTTTTGATGTTCATAAGAGTTTGCTGCTCAGTGGGAAGACATTAATGTACTCTGAACTTAAAAAAAATAATTTTTCTGCACAAGGATTGTGTATTTATTCTCAGATCAAGACAACATTTGTACAGTCTGACTGTATGAAGTAAAGTGATCTCATTAGCTGATGAGATGGAAAGTCTAGGGAAGAACCATAGGCAAATTACTGCTGAATTTCTTCTTCATGGGATAATCAAACAGAGATCACCTTTCAATCTTCTCTGCTCCATGTGGCTTTTGAATGGAGTATAGATGATGTAAGATTTTTCCTTTTTTTCCTCACAACCTGTGATGCCAGTCTGCCTTATGCACTGACTTCACCTTTTAGCCCTGCACAGGTATAAAGCGTGTGATGAGACACTCACAGATCTGTAACCTCTTCTTCCAACTTCATCCAGAGTGTTGACCTCTGACTGACTTTCCTACATTTGCTCACCTGTATCTGCCTTGGCACAGAGGAAGCCAAAACAGATGGCTATCAACAAAAAATCCCATATCCTCTCCTTTCCATAGCAATCCTAAAATATCTCATGAGAGACTTGGCAGTTGTTGAGTGAAAATTCCACTGCTCACTTTTCCCAGTTCAGCTACCACAAGCAGAAATGATTAAAACTGAGACTTTCACTCTGGAGGTGCATTGGTGTCAGGGCTGGACCCTCCCCGATGCCTCTTTTCATACTCTGGGAGCCCTGTGTAAGAGCTTCTAGTCTTTAATGTGCATTCCCTGTAGTCTCAAATTGTAAGGAGAGCATGAACATTTGGCTATTCCTTTCCAAAAACCTCTAGTAGCTTCTGTTCCTTTCCATGCCTCCTAGAAACAGTCCATCTACCTTAGTCATGACCTGGCCCTCAAACTTTACAGCAGAGAAGATGCACTGCCCACCAGAGCTGCCCACCCTGGAGCTTTAGCAGCAGTGCCTGGGCTGTGTGACTGCTGTCCTTCAGCAGGGATGTTAGTTATGGCACTAAAGGGAAAGGTGAAAGGATCATAGTCATCACTGTGCTCATTTCCACCAGACTTTGGTTCCACTTTCTTTCATGTAGGGTTGTGACAAGACATGAAATACTGGGCAGATGGAAGGTGTATTTCTCTCCGTTGTCCAGCTGTGACTCTCAGAGCACTATAAATTGCTGAAGATGTTGCCTTCATGAATCTTACATTCTTCTCCTTGCTGATGGATGTGAGGGTATGTATAATACCCCATTGTCTGCTGTCCTACATGGTACAGGCACTTGCTCTCTACTGTACTTTGGCTGGTTCGTCTCCTCGTGTGTGAGTTTATTATACACACTGTCACCACCAGAATGAGACTTGTCTATACTCTCCACATTTTTAACTACAGAATTGTTAAAATGTTTGGGGCTCATTTTTGGGCTTTTTTTATTGGAATTGAAACTTGTGAATCTAGCATTTTTGGAGAAAGCTCAGATTGTTAAGGAATCAGCAGGACACATCACCAAGCTACAATAGGTTCACTTTCATGTGGATGCTGTAGCAGGCAAGCCTTCATGGAAAAACTCTGAATGTGAATTTAGCTAGTTTTGGATAAAGACGCCTTTCAGCGTCAATAAACACCATGAATGCAGCCACGGTAGAGTTACAACTTAATGAGATGAGGGGAAGTGCACAGGGTCAGGCCTCATCTCCCGGCCTCTGTCATGCTAATCAGCTGGGCAGCCTGCAGCTGAAAAACTGCTGGAATTTTTATTTGCATTTCATTTAGTTGGAAGGAAATTGACCCAGATGGTCCACAAAGGCAATAGAAGGCTGGCAAGCAGTCTAGTGCTGCACACTTTTCCGAGGGGCTGCACTTGTCCGCCCGTCCCTCTTGGAGCCTAAAACATAAAAGATTAAAACAGCGTAAGGGAATTGATTTCATGATTTTTAGATAATTTCCCTAAGATTTCAGAAAAGACCTAAAAACCCTAATTTAATCAGCCAGGAGCTCAATAGTAATTAAAGGGAAGAAAAGCTGAGATAATGAAAGAGGTGGTGGGGATTTTTGCTGTTGCTGGTGGGAACCTTTCTTAATTAGAAAAAGTCTAAAATCTAAATGATGTTAATGACGACAAGCATGAACGTTTATTGCAAAGACGCTGTATTCTTGGTCAGTTTAGATGATTGATTGCCAAATCTGATAAACTTCCTTAGAAAGTGCTAAAATAATTTGCTACGCATTTGTCCAAGCTGAGTATTTCCGTGTGTTTGCTCAAATGAAGCATATTGATGCCACTCTTATTCCTTTGGCCAAAGCTTAGATATTTCCACAAGTGTTTGATCCTACACCATCTGCTCATGGTTTCACCTATTTTGCCTTGAAAGCTTTGTTAAAACTCTGACAAAAACAAAACCACTTCAGATTGCACCTACTTTTTCACATAATATTTGGAGATTACATTTCAGAGCAGATACCACTGTACTTTTGAAGGTTCTGCCCATTACTACCTCCCTTCTCTGAAAAGGGGGAACTGACCGCTCTTCCATTTCTGCCAGCATTACTCCAATCCAGGTGAAGCTTCTGTCTTTGTAGACAGCTAGGTGGCCTCAGTCCACAGTGTACTAGCCCCTCTTGTCTGGATAGTTATTGAATATGAATAAACAAGTCTTCCCAGTGCAAGTCCTGGTCACCACCAAGGTGATCCAAATGCACCACCTGGTTCCTGCTGCAGTCGAGACAGAGACCTGGTCTTTGTCTTCCAAAGAATTAGTGACTCAGCCATGAGTTGTCTCAAGGATTGTTCCTTCCCATCGTTAAGACAGTCACACTTCAGCTTTGATTTTATAAAGCTTTCACAAAGAACTTGCCTTCAGTCCTCTATGCAAAGCAGATTGGAATAATTTCATTTTCAGCACAATCAGCAGTCCCAAACTGCTCCTAATGTCCCTGTTAACGTTTCAGTAGCTAAGAAACAATGGAAGAATGATAGGAATTCATTAGCTCCTTTTCTTGATCTGGTAGTGGTCTCTCTGGTAACCCAAGTCAATTTATAGGGCAGATATTTATAAGGGAGACAGGATGTATGTGGTTCTGAAGACCAAATAACCAAGATGGAACACCTTGAAATGATACTTAGGAACCATAAGGAAGCATGCACAGCCACTGTCCACACTGAAGGTGGCTGAAAGAGTTTCGGGCAAGTCCTTAAATTATGTCTGAAGAGATCAGTATGTGACTTCCAACACCCCAGCTTGCCCTCCGCTGCAGAAGGGAAGGATGTTGACTTTTGGGAATGTCTCAGGGATTGAGCACACTGCATAGGGGTGGTGTTGACTTGCTTGGAAGAGTAAGCTGGTTAACACTTTTATTTGCACACATCCTCCTATCCACTTAGGAGCTGGGAGGTAATAGGACTTGATAGAAAATGTGGAGGCCTGGAGTATTCAGATGATGCACACTAAACCTTGAAGCAGATGAGAAGTTTCTTAAAAGTCTTTTAAACAGCTCTTCCCAATGAGGCTAGCAGTGGCTTCACCACAGGATGGTGAAGGATACTTTCCCTGGAAGTAGAAGTGGGCTCAGAAATGTCAAAAAGTGAAAGACTTAGGAAGATCAGGTCAGACATTCAACATCACTTGGACAAACTTACAGATATTGTTGTTTGTGTCTCCTCAGGAGTCTTCTCAGTGCAGATACAATTCAGCTTTGCAACTGAATAGGCAATCAGTGCCAGAATTTAATGGGGCAGACCCTGGTGCATGAGCTACATTTTGACTGGTGCCTGAAATCTAGATGTAAGACCAAAATTGCCTCTCTTCATACAGGCAAGGCAGAAGGAAAAAAAAGTCTGAGGTAAAGGCAGAGCTTTTAAATTGTAACTCAACCACTGCTGAGCCAGAGCTGTCTCCCCTGCAGTGTGTGTGACATGCCCACCACCAGGCTGCCCGTTTCACGTTCCAGTGTTTCATGAAACCAGCACTCTCTGTCCGGGGTAACTGTGGTGTGCACATGAATTCACTGCACCACACATGAGGGCAGCAGCAGGCTGTGCCTCAGGAGTCACACCCGTAAGCCCTGAAGGATGCCTACAGGGCAGATGTTCTGTTCTTGTTCGGAGCTTGTTCTCTGCCCCATCTTGCTCATGAAGCTCATGCTGAAGGAGTTTGGGTGAGCACAGTAGAAAGGGAAGCTGAAACATGAAACAGAAAAAAAACTCAGACCAAAAACCGTCTGTGAAAAACAGCAATTTCTCTAGAAATCGTTCATTATGGTTAAAGAGCCTTGCAATCACTTTGGCACATGTTTCAGCAGCTATCATTAAAAAGGGTTACCAGAACAAGCCATAGCTACTGGAAAAAATGGAAAGATTAATTTCAATTAAGCTAAAAGAAAACTAAAAGCTACCAGATAAACTAAACACAGTTCTGGGATTGATGAGTCCAGTTGTCTCTCACTGCAAGGCTCTGAACCCTGTTGGTTTCTAAGTATGTTTCAAGGCATTTCAGTATCCTTACCACATTTTCCTTAAAGCCTGCAAAAGCGTATTTGGTGTTTATGGTGAAATCCTGAGAAGGTCTCTGGCAAAATAGGGAATGTTTACTCAAATATTTAGCAAGTAGAGCTACAGACTGAGCTGGACTCATCAGCTGGACCAATTCTGCCTCCCTGCCCAGCAGTGATTCATGCTGCACCAGGGCTCAGCCAGGGGCCTGCACATCCGTGAAGGTGCAGGCAAAATAGAGAGCCCAGCGAGGACAATAATAATGACAGTAAGTCCAGAAAGGTGATAGACGATGAAAGAACTGGAGTTGCTCCGGCACATGTCCAAGATTTTCTGATAATATTTTTCAAATATATCAAGACCTGCAGCAAAGGAGCAGAATGCTCCTACTGCCCATATAGGACAAAACCCAGCATACTTAGGTGAAGTGCAGGGGCATAAGACACTGGGAACTCTTGCTAACAGCATGAACAGTGAGGGATTGGAGCTGTGCTGGAGAGATGTGTCTGTCCAAACAGCTTGTGGAATACTCCATCTGACAGATAAGGGTGATCGTGTCTTATGGTGATGGTTTGTACTAAAAAACTCCTTGAAAACCCATCCAGCTTTATTTTTGTAACCTTCCAGAGTGAATCTACTTTGATGACTTCAGCTCTCTGGATATCTTTGGTTTTATTCTGTAGAGTCACCTTACACCATATGTAAGGGTGTCTGCAAGGATTCATCCTTCTAAAAACAAAATGGTGTCAAGTATAGATCTCTAGTATGTGGGTACAACTCAGCTAAATACAAATTTTGTAAATTTTTGTCCCAAGTCTGAATTTGATTTTGTGAACACAAAAGAAAAGGTGTTATAGAATTGACAGAGTTGAATTGAAATAATTTCAAGAAAGCTGAATTATTTTAACAGAAGAAAAATCACGCTAAACAGTTCTGCAGTTTAACTTAAAATTCAACAGAAAGTTAATTCATTAATTAAGTCACTCAAGCTTAACTAATAACAGTCTGAGCCAGGGAATCTAGTGATTTAAAGTAAACCATTAGCTGTGTGCATAGCTTGATGCATATGATGCCAGCTGCAGAAATTGCCATTTCAAACCTCGCTCTGGGTTGGCACAATGGGAACAAATAGCTCTCAGCTGCAGGTGAAGCCTACCAGACCTTTCTCCTCAATCTTTGTATAGTGTCCGTTCTTCTTAAAAAACAACCATTAAATTATCACCATTGTCTTGGGGGAATGGTGATTGATGCCTCTTCTTTTATGCTAACTCAGCTTGTCTCTCTGCTCTAAATGGCCTTGTCTTTGGCAGGGATGTTGGTAGCACAACATTAGGTTGTGGTATGCTCGCTCGCAGCTCGGCAAACAAGACTCAGATGATGAGGCCGTGCAGGGTTAACACGGCTCTCCTCAGCTCATCGCTGCAGAAAGCCACAGGCTCCCACCTGTTGGGGCATTTTACAGGGAGTGCCCTTACCCCTGTGAATGTTAAGGTGATGAGGTAAATAAAATACCAGGGCGTTATGCTCCTGTTGTATCAGTTGGGTGCCATCCCAGCTGCCACAGATGGCCTGGGAGGATGCACACGGGAGAGGGAGCTGTGGGAACTCCCATGATGGCAGCGGAGACAAACCCAACCATTTCAGGTGTCTATGCTGGCATTCAAGTGCTGCTGCTTTGTAGGTGCGCTGAAAAGGTGAGCTCCTCCCACTGCAGAGTGCCTGTATTTGTACACAGCTGATTGCTCCCTGTGAAAGCCGTGTGCCTTCAGAGAACTGAAAAGAGAAGTGAGAACAAGGAGACAGAGCAAGCTCTGAAGGTCTGTGATAAAAACCTGGTCTGCAAACACCGGTAGAAGCTCCTAGCAAATACAGGGATACTGGTGGCTATTCCTGTGACCCTGAGTGCTTTGTGCCGTGCTGGAGTCCCTGGGAAGCACGGAGTGGTTCTAGAAGTGATCCTTACATTCCTCCAGGCAGAGCAGGGGGTCGGCTGCCGTGGTCAAGAGCAACCTCCCGGCTGCACCACTGTGCTGGCCTCTGCTGGGACTGGGACAGAGCTGGGCATCAGATCTGACAGCACTGCACTTTTACATGAAGAGAGTTTTCAGTCTGAGCTAAGATTTCAGCTCCAGTGAAGTTGTCTCACTGTGTCTTCCTACAAAGCAACAGTAACTGTGGAATACTCACCAGGTGACTTCTGTGAGCAAATTTCTGTGGAGCTGTGGGATGTCTTGACAAGGAGGTTAGGGGGGTAGGGAGGACAAAGGTAGGAGTGTTTGAAGATACTTTTGTTGTGTGAAAAATCTTTCTTCTAAGACTATAAATCTTGCAATAAAAGAGCCAGGCTTTATATCTCCCTGGTCCCACGGGTAGTATCACCCTTCAACTCACTTGTCCTGTTTCCCCTTTTCCTCCCTTGCCCAATTTGATTGCAGGTTCTTCGAGCAGGGAAAGTTTCTTGCAACATATCTGAATCAGCATAACATGATTTTATGCAGTGCTGACTGCAATTGATCAGAATAAAATGAGCCTTAAATGCTTTATTTTTTACCTTTCTGCTCCTCAAACAGCCATAGCTTGAATTAGCTGTAATCTTCACAGTTTGAAGGCTTTAGACTTCCAAGTAAAGACAGCAAGTATTAAAATAAATAGGACACATCAAAATTGTTACTTAAATGGATAAAAAACTTAGCCTATCAGTTATACATCCTGTCTGGGGAGTGTGTGAGGCTTACCCATGTTTCTGCTCTTCAGAGGTATGTGGCCTGAGCTCAGGGGTTGTTACCCAGGCTCATATTTTTAAACAGCCTGCCTCAGGAGGCAGCCTACGTGTGCTGCAGCCACCAGAGCACCAGTAGATGTCACATGGACAAAATCTCTCCCACTGTGAACCTTGTTTGAACCAAGGCTACCCACAGGACTACCCTAGTGAGACTAGGACTACTACTAGTGAGATTACTATGGTGTTCAAGATATAATATAACCCTCTATATAGTGTATAATGCAGTTTCCATTTATCTAATTCTGTATTCTTTTTCATTTTCTTTTCAGGGAGAAGAGAGATTGAAAACCTTATTTCTCTCATGCATTGACTATTAGGTGCAGCTCAGGTTTCTGCATCACAAGAAGGATTTAGTAAAGTCAGAAGACAGAAAAAGGCAATGAAAATGACTCTGGGATAAAGCAGCCAATTTATGTGGAGACACTGCAGAGGCTCCTTAGTTTAGAGGTGAGAGGGATGAGGGGTTATGTACAAAGTTCACCAAACCACAAACGTGATTGGTAAGGCAAACTTGTAACTGCTGTTCAGTAAATCCCTTAGTGCAAGCACCAGAGAGTGCTCAAGGAAACTTGATGGGTTTAAAACAGAGATCTGTGCATGGCTGGTAGCAAGTATCTGGAAATCTTGTCCATGGGAGGCTGCAAAGCTGAACAGTATCAGCAGGTTCCCAACAGGATCAGACACATTTGCGAACAGCAGGCTCTTTAGCTGGGATTCAGGATCTGTGCAGGTATCTCACACTAATGTCCCATCACCTCTGGGGCTGGGGGCTTCCACAGCAAGTGATAAACATCCTGCGCTCTTGCTCACAGCAGCTCCTATTGCCCATAATAGAGGAGGAGTAGATGGGCAGAGGACCTCTGTCCTTACCCACTAGGGTGTGTCTCAAGTTCACCTTCTGCAGTTTTCTTCCCCAGAAAGTTATTGCCCTCCACAGACCCCAAAGACAGATCTCACTGCAAAGGGACCACCTTGGACTGGCAGGAAAGGGGAGCATGCCATGGACTAGAAGGTTCCCACATCTCTCAATGTGGTCCTGGAGATACTTTTATTCTGCTCTGGTGGTCAGAAACAATACTCCTTTAATAGAAGCATTATTTTAGAGTGACCTTGTTTACAGACAACTCCAAACAGCTTTTTGCAAATGTTTTCTGAAATACAAAATTATCAGTCTTCTTTGGTGGCATTCAACTCCATCTTATTCCTTTCCAGAGATGTGAGGGAAATATGGTTTTTAGGATGTTCATGGACACAGAGTCTGGCAAACATGTTCCTCCATGAAGAGTCACAGTAGGAGGGATCATCTGGTAAATCTTCAAAGCTCCTGGAATTGCCTAATTGGACATTAGAAAATAGTGTGTCTAAGTTACCAGTTATGATCCAGTCACAAAACATAAAAAAAAATCTTGGAAATGTGCAAAGCAATAGACAAGCAATCTGCAGACAATCCAGAGACTGCCCAGTGCTGAGCAGAAGGCTATGGAGGAATAATTAAGGCAAACAAAATCCTTCTACAGATAATTTTGCAAACAAGAAAATGTCAAATAAACCAGCTCTGCTCAGGACTCCTGTTCTAGATTTTGGATCTTGATTTTGTACAAAATAAGAATAACAGATAATAAAGGGCTGTGTTAGATTTAGTTTGATTTTTTTTCCTTAATTGTGCAATTGCTTCTTTTGAACAAACAGTATGCTTTTGGAAGATTCCTGGGATGTACAGAATTCAATCAAAAGCTGTAGGAACCTTCTTTCATACCTCCATTTCTCCAGCTAGCCTTTCTGTGAGATGATGTCCTGCCATTAGCCAACACCAAAGACTTTCCATGTTGTTTCTGCTTCTTCCTTTCATCTTTGAGGTGACGAGATACACAAAATCATAATTCACAGTGAACCTAGAAAGAGAAGCAGAGCCTACACTTTTATAGAACTACTGCTACATGAAGGGGATTTAACCTGCTCCTGGACTTTCTTTTGAACATTTAACCTCATCAGTGATCCCCATATGAGCTGGTGTGTTTACTGAGTTCATTCATTATATGAATTACAGCACTGAGTTTGCCCTGGTTCTGCATCACTTCAGAGATGGATGCATTCTGCTGGATGTTCCTGAGAAGGCATTTTAGCTTCTTCAAAGCTCCTGAGATTGTTGCTACTCCAAGGGGACCATGAAGAGCTAGCTGTGTTCAGAGGGAAAGAGGAAAATGGGTGGCTGTTGGGATGGCCAAATTTTGGCTGAGTAGGAATCCAAACCAGCACAGGCTAACACCTCTATGCTCATTCCTTTTGCTGTCTTCCCCCTCTTCTCATACTCAGTCTCCCATCTCCATAGGCACCAACTCCCTCAGCCTTTAAGGTGAGCATGGACCCCCTTGGTTGGGAGCTGTTATCCCCAGTCCATGAGCCTGGTACCTCGTTGGTGACAGCCCTGGAAAAGTCAGGTTTCTCCACCAGGTTATCTTGATTTATTCCAACTGGATTATGGGGACTCCTGCCCTGTCATCACTGTTCCTCTGTTCTGCTTTGTGTTCACAGGGATGAGCCTTCAGTCACACAACCTAATACCTTTAGGCAGTAAGATTAGGAATCTCACTCTTAATGCCAGTCATGAAAACAATTTGTTTCTGGAAGGTTGTGCCACCAAATACTTGGATCTAGCATGATAACTTTTATTGACGTTATAAAACTGCAGATCTTATTAAGGCAAGCTGTTTTTGAAGATCTGTGTGGCCTGTCATTTGACTAAAGTTTACTCTCATGTTTGTAATTTATTTTTATGGCACTCCACTCCTCCCGTTGTGAATAAGCCATGAACCTCTGCCAGGCAAGCAAGGTGACCAGTCCAATCCAGACTCACACAATGGCATCGCAGGGGAAAGAGAGAGACCTTGGTATCTGCTCTCCACCCCATCCCCATGGGGCAGGACCTGCCTCTCTGGCCAACCTGGACTGTCCCTGCCAGTTTACAGTCAGTCTCCCGCTTCTCAAAGCCACACCACCCACTGGGTCAGCCACATGCAGAAACATCTCTGGGTCCTTCCTCCTCAGGCTGAGTGAAACCCCAGAGTTTCCAGCTGTTAGATGTCTGAGTCCATGTTGAAGACTAAGCTGAGACTTAAACTTATGCTTATTCTCCAAAGGCCTTAGGTTTTTTGCTGTGTTTCCAGGCAGACTAAACAGCAGCTGTAAAATTTGGTCTCCAAATGCAGAAGAAGATTTATTTCCTGATACAGTAAAAGCTGATCACTTCTTTTTCTCTCATAGTGCAGTTGACCGTGAGCATGGCAAGAGTCTAATGTAAATCAACAGATCTCATCCCCGCCTGTGTGCTAAAGAGATTTAAATATTATTTACCTACCCCTGAACTTTGCTATGCCCTGTTGAACAGATGACCTGGGGCAAGAAAAAATGGCCAGTGGGACTGTCTGCAAGCTTCAACTCTTTTTGTCCTCCTTTAAGACAGGGAAAGCTCTGATGAATTCCATCAAAGCTCTTGAAAAAACTGGACAAAACTGCCACTCCAGCTATAGCCCACACTTCAAATGGCCGTGAGATGGCCTTTTCTGTATGTTACATAGTTCAAGGAGGCAGTGAAGTGCTCAGTGGAAGATTTTGTATGGGAACTTTAACTTCCCATTCCATTTGACTTTTGGTCTTTAAAATACAGGTCAAATCAATGAATTTAATGAAGGCCGTGGAACACAAAGGCTTTGCCTTGCATTTTGACCTAGATAAAGGAGAGTCAGTCCAGGTCAAAAGGCTTTAGCAGCACTTTAAGTGGTTAGTACACAAATGTGACAGAGTGTTTAGACTCTCGGAGACTTGCAAGACCCAGTGACAAGCCGTTAAAAGTATTTGAAATAGCTGCTTGAATGAACTTTGATAAGGTACCGCTATTGTCTTCCATTGTCTCTTTCTTTTCATACCAAAACACCCCCAAAAGAACAAGAGTCAATGAATGTATAATGCAGTCCCACTTTTACTGGATTTGGGGCTTCTTTTGGCCCTTTGGACTTTTTTTGTGAACGGTTTATGCCATTTTCATTCATTTCCTCACATTAAGCCTTTCTCAGAAGCCAGTGATTAATGTGACTTGTCAGTAAGAGCTTTTAAAGTGCAATGATACTTTCAGAAGCTATAACATGTCAATCGAATCTAAGATTAAGAACAAATTAAGAATAAATTTACTCTTAGTGAACCCTCTTGAGGGATGGAGCTACCATATGTGAAGGTGGTAGTGGCACTTTCCAGCTCCTACCTCACAGATCCAGGCATCTGAGGCAAAGCTAGCTCAGAGCAGCAGACCTGTATGTTAAATTCTGGATTCATACCATTCCCCTCACTGGCTTAAACAACTTGGTGAGACTATCAGGCACTTAACACATGTTCACACACTCTATGCAGGCATCTAAATCAGGTGTTTTTTGATAAAGGTAAGTTTCTATCATCAAAAATAAGTGTATTTTAATGGTGGAAAGTGTACTGTCAGAAAGCACAGGATCTGCCAGATAGCAAATTTCCATTTAAATATGTAATTATTCTTCATTACCAGAAAGCATTTGTCCTAGGAAAACTGGTAAAATGTGTAACAGTTCATTATGCAGGACCAAATTTGTCTAGAAAGACCAAAATCCTAGTTAATTTGTGCAAGGCAGAAAGGTTCAGTTTTGTTTTGCTTTTCAATTTTATTGTAAAAAGTCTGCTTCTTGAAAGCTTTCCAGGCCAGAGATCAGGTTCCCCCTTTATAATGGGAGCTATTAATGCCTGAAATGGGCCACTCTAAAGAACCACATGTCCGTTTCACATGGTTTGATAGCTCCAAGATTTTGCTCACTGTGCTTTTGGGAGTTTTCTCAGTATTCTCTATAGTGAGATTTTTATTGTATTTTACTCTTTTGTCTGGTTTTTGTGTTAGAAATTTTTCCCTTATTCATTGACCAGCAACTTTCTGTCACCCATCTTTGACTTTTCTTCTTACATCTGCATTAAAGCTGTCATTTACTTATGCTTTTTCCCCTCTCTCCATATTTGGCAGCAAAAGCCTTCATCAGCTTTTATCCCTTTTTGTTCACATTATGACATAACCTGCACAAAGTGGCACAGCTCCCCAATTCTTGTATATAAAATTTGCAACATTTTTTGAGACGGGTCAATGCCCATTTTTGGGATCCTTTTCTTTATCTGAGTACCGTGCTAAAACTTTTTGCAGATGTGAGCTATTCAGGAGCAGCCTGCGGCTGCATGCAGAGATGGGGAAAAGAAGAAAAGGCCTTCCTATTTTGTGATTGCCATAGTAACTCAAACATTGCCAGGGTGTTCGTAGGTTTGGTAGGGCACAGCCAGGGAATTTTATTTCCTGTGCAATCAAGCCCTCTACTGGAGATCATGGCTTGTATGACACAGGGTTACAGAGAGGACAGTGGGCTTGTTAGGCCTGGGATTAAGCATTTCACTTTAAAATAATACCCATTTGTATCCATTTTGTTCAACATAACAACAGCTGCTGGCCTTGGGATGACAGGCTTGCCTTTTTAACCAAAGTCTCATATGACATTTATGAATGAGACAGACTCCATTCATTTTCACTTTGAATTCACACTGGTTATTTTTGGTTTTTTGATTCTTTCTTTCTTAAACCATGTGGTCATAGTCAATATTGTTCCTGCAATTGCATTTGTGGTTTACGAGAGGGCAAAATATACCCTTATTCAGGGTGTCAATTTGTCACATTCATTTGGAGGGAAACAGGTTAAAAAAGAAAGAAGAAAGAAGTGAAGAAAGCATTTTATGTCAGTATAGTGGAAGCTTTTTTATTAAACTAATGATAGAGATGGAGAAAAAAAACCAACCTTCAGGTGTAGGAGATTTTCTTCAGATCTGTACACAAACCACAGACTTCGGGCAGAAAAGGTTTCTGTCTCTTTTCTGGGTCAGCAGAAGGACTTGTTCCTCCAAGAATTTTTCATGTTTCCAGACTGTGAGAGACAGCACTACTCCCTGCACACTGACTGTGCTTTGCATGTACCCGCCCATCCCTCTCTTTATCCACAGCTGGTGCTGCTCCAAAGCATCCCAGCTCTCCCCTGACCGTGGCTTCACTCAGAGGCAATTGCTCCACTGACCAAGTATTCCGGCCACCTTCTGCAGTGGATCCTGAGAGAGGACTGGGGACAGAGGCACTGGTGCAGACATGGAGAGGAAAATAGCAGCTTTTGGAGAGGCTTCTTCAATGTCTTGATTTCAAAGGGAGTTCAATTTTCTGCTACTTTATGGTCATGCTTTCTGCTGACCTCAGGGCTGTAGGGAAAGGATGGACCCACCTGAGAAATTCTGATGAAGCTGAGACACCATTTATCCCTCATGCCCCCAAAAAAGCTTGTTGAATGTGTTTGCATTTGTAACCTGAAGCAAGTTAAAAAGTGAGGATCCCATTGATCCTGGCAGCAAGTTTTCCATCCAGAGAATGCAGGGGAGCTCTGCAGCTGAAGGGCTTGTGGTCTTTGGCCCCAGTGAGCCTTCACTCTGCTGTCATGTGAACACAGGACATTCCCATTGCAGTCAGGCAGCAATGGCTGACTGCCTGGGTTAATGCAAAGGAGCAAGGCCAGCGTGAATCATGAGTGCCCTGAAGTCTTCAAGCAACTCAGAACACGGATACAAGTTTCTTGTTTGCACCAGCTCGTCTCTTGACTTACCTGTTCCTGCAGTAGGGCTTTGAGAATCTCACCAAGTTATCTTGACACATTTCTCCAACCTAGGACTCTGCATTCACTGAAGAATTCCAGCTCCATTGAAATATCAGCCAAAGTACTATTAATCTGGCACATTGGGAAAGCTGTAAGGGAAGCCTCCCTTCCATAAAGCCAGAGGTAAAGTTCGACTTTCTTTTTCCTTGATATATTCCCTAGAGGAGACAGTCACCCAGACCTTTCTCCCCTACTGAACCTCATATTTATGTGTTTCCCTGACTGAGGACAGCACCATGAAGCAGTTTGGTGCAGGTGACCTCTGGCAGAGCATTGCAGCTGCCTGCAGAAAAAGCAAGATGGGGTGGGAGAAGGGAGAGTGCTCTTGGTGACACCAGCAAGTTTAGCATCAGATGCTGCCTGAAGGAGAGAAGCTGCCTTACACTGTATCAGATCATGAAAAAAAGCTCTCCCTTCCCTCCCTCCCCTTTTCCCTCTCTCCCCTCCTACCTCCCTCCCTCCCCCATAGTGAGGTTCAAAATTTTCATTCCTGTATCATAAGGGAGGTTCCAAACTAGGTAAGATCTTAAAGCTTCCTTCAGTGCTGGTGACTGAGGGAACAAAGAGGAAAACCACTTTGACAACACCAGAGGGCTACAGTCTGACTTAGACAGATGAAGTACTTGCTTGAGCTGATGTTGAATGAATAACAAAGAAAATAATGTACATTAGGAGGATGGAGTGCCTGATCTTCATAAGCCTCTATTTTTCATGAACTGCTTCTAGACTGAAAAGTTTATGATTAATATTCAGCTAGTCCCCTGAAGCAAAAAGGATTGTAGACCATTGATGCTTCTTTAAATATACTTGAAAATGTGGATCCAGATCACTCAGTCCACAGTGTCTTAGAAGCCTGAACATGCACATGACCCATTAACCCATGGAAGATTTCCTTAAGGCCAGCTTTCCTCTGTATCACCCCTCTTTCTGTACTGAGGTGGCAAAGCCATTGTGGGGACTCCTGAGGAGGCTGCCCAACATGTGCACCTCTCCTGATGGTGGGCTGGATGGGGCTGCAGTCCATGACCTGCCCTCTTAGTGCCCACGGCTTAGTGCACAGACCAACACTGTAACTACTTGTAACTAATAACATCACAGACAATAAGGCAGGAGCATCTGGAAATACCACCTCTTTGACTGAGGGCAAGATCTATCTATACAACAATGCCAATTTTGTCCTGAGATCTCAAAAAGGTTTATATGCATATCTTCCTTCCCAGAGGAAGACTTTCTTCATTAACACAAAGCTGTTTACATTCTATGCTCTTGTGGCCTCTATTTTGCCAATAAATCAAATTTCCCATTTAATCTCTTTCTTCCTCTAAGCCAAAGAAACAATCCCATTGGGAGACACACCATTAGGTAAACAAACATCTTTATGCTGACATAGTTGATGATCATAATATTCTTTAAGTATTTTCCAATTTCCACTACCAGGAATTCTTGTCCCATTAGAGCAGGTAAAAATATTAGGCAGTTGACATGCTTTTATGGTGTCCATTATCTACAACAGTGAAATCAGTCACATTGTTACCAGTAAGAAGTTGAACCAATAACAAATCATCACAACGTGATGCTTGGAGATACTCATAACTCCTTGGAGAAATTCAGAAGCCTTCTGGGCATGGTCCTGGTCAATGAGCTTTAGGTGGCCCTGCTTGAGCAGGTGGTTTGGACCAGGTGACCTCCAGAGATGCCTTCCAACTTCAGCTCCTCTGTGATGCTAGGTTGAATGATGAGTGTTGTAAGAATGCTAAAAACTCATTATGACATTGATAAACTAATGTAAACAGTATTCAGAAAGGAAAGGTAGCAAAAAATCAAAAAAGGATATTGAACTTTAAAGATAAAATAGACTACAAAACAGCTTCACTTCAAACTTGCACCAGCATAAATACACTAACTCTTTGGTTTATGGATTTGCACAGATGTAAAAAAGGAATCCAGACCAAATCCCATGTTGTGAAATAAGGTGTCTTAATGGTAAGTCAAGTACAACAATGCACGGAAAATCATTGTGGTACTTTATTTGCTGAAGGAATTTTTTTTTTTTTTTTTTTTTTTTTTTTTTTTTTTTTCTCACAGGGGGCTTAATTTATAAGTTTTACAAGCCCAAGCATCACAAAATATTGTGTCTGTATGCAGCTGTTTCCATCATGGTCAGACCCATAAACACAGCTCTGGTTTGGTGGGGTCAAGGTCTTTCTTGCAAGAGAGCTGTGATTCACTGGGCAGCAATTTTGCCCTTCTTACAGCATAGGAATAATTAGGATGGTAGAGGTATACATTTGCCTTTAGTTTAGAAATATTACAATTCAGGGAGTGGTGACCCCTGAAATAGAGAGGTAATATGCCTTTTAAATGAATTCCCAAATTTACTCTCCCAAATTTACTTACATAAAATACTTACTCAATTCCAGAACCAAAGATAGGAAATACTTACTGAAATAACACAACACATGGTGCAATCTGGTTCTAGGGAGAGCACTGACATGTCTCAGAGCTTGTTTGCAAGGTGTGCACATCATCCTCACTACAGTTGTCACATTAAGATTGTTATGTAACAGCTAAAATCAGTAGACTGCTATTGTAGCTCAGATACTTTGAACTTAGCAGAGCTTAGAAGCTATTTCCATGTTTTTATCCTTCACAGAGAGAAGCTTGCTGTAGGATTTAACTAACTCTCTGTACAATTCTTCACTCTGTTATTGCTTCACCAGGTACTTTAACGTGATAGATGCAAAATGAAAGCCAAATAAAACCTGCAGCCAACTCCTCCTCAGCAAGGTACATAGTATACAGCTCCGTTGCCACTGCTGATGGAAAAGGATGCACAGAGCAGATGCCTAATGGCACAGGAGAGAGGAAAAGAGCCTGTGCTAGGCATGGCACGGCTGTAGTTGTCTCTGGCCCTAGAAGGGTTAAACACTTTGTGGTGAGGTAGGACAAACTTCACTTAAACTCAATTCTGTGGCCAGTCCGATTGTTTTGACACCTGCACTATGTGAGGGATGGCATGGTCTCCTTTGTGGTGCATAATGACACATCTTCATTATTGTTCTAATACTCTGAAAAAAAAAAATCCCTAATCTTTCTGTGGTGCCAGTGACTGTAACAATGCCGGGACGTTTTATTTTCCTCCTTGCTCTCTCTTTCCCTTAACCCGCTATTGTTGCCATAGCCACGATGGTGCAGTACTGCTGGTTCGGGGAAGTTTCTGTACTGTACCGCCCTGAGCTTATTGTTTAAATCTGTATTATTCAACTGTTCTGAAGATTTACATTTTTAATGGCTCATTTATGTAATCCCATAAATAAAGTAGCAGAAAAGCATCCCACACAAATGAGTGAATTGGGGTTTGAAAAAAGCTGCTGAAGCAGGTCACTCAGGGTCTCAGCTGCGGGGCCTTGATTGGTATCAGCGATATAACCACTGTGGCAATGGACTTAAGACCACCCAGTCAGCCCCAAAATGGTGCATTACCAGGGAATAGTGGAATAGTGCTATAGTTCAATCTCCCCTATTTAACAGGGAGCAGAGTTCTGCTGCAAAAACCATTTCAGCCTCAGACTCATTTACCTTATAGCTTTGACAGCTGCACCTCTCCCGCCTTAAAGTTTAGATGATTAGCTTTTCCCTCCTTGCAGCTGATGGCGATAGGGTTTTTTTTTTCTTAGCCAGTATATTCCTGAAGGCTGATAAATTCCCTCTGAAGAGCCTGTGAATTCAAGCACCTGTCTGAAGAATTTGTTTTACAAACTGAGCACTGAGATGGAGATACATTTTAATAATTCTAAGCTTCTGCCCAGTGCTCCCCTTGCTGGCTCCCTCCCCGCACATTAATCCTTGGTGAACTGTAAACCCTCTGAGTGGGGCAAGTCTATTTTATTAATCCTGCTAATGAAAAGATGGGGAATATAGTTTGTTTCCAGTCAGTTCTCACTCTTCAAAGTTGATTTTTGGTTAACTCATAGAGCAGCCTCAGGGCTGCTGTGCATTTGGGGTACTTTGCCTCAGGGCATTCACTGCAGCTCCCAAAGCATCCTGCTCTCCAGGACAAGCACCAGCAGCTGGCTGCATGGCTCACACCTTGCACCCTTATGCTACTTGTCTGAGTCAGTAGGAGAAACCCACCTAATCCCAGGCTTGTGCGCCTGGCACAGCTTTGGATGCACCAGCAAGCCCCACCACAGAGGCTGCCAGGCTCAGCATGGGCAGCTTGGCTAAGGGCTGCCCCGTTTAAGGTGCTGCAGCCGGGCAGAGGTGAGGTGGCATTCCTGGGGCTGAAGGATAAACTGACACAACTGCGAAGAGCTGTCCTCAGCACATGCCCTCATCACTAGGACAGCCTGGGCTTCAGGGGAGCTCAGGTCACTGCAAGACTGCGTGGCTGGGGCAGGGGGACAAGCCTGACAAATGGACATAGGACTGGCACTCCTCATCACCCCAAGAGCTCTCCAAGGATCCCAGTTGGCACAACACGTGGAGAAGAGTTTGCTCTCCCATCCCCTCCAGGGGAACACCCCTGCAGCTGCAGCAGGGAGGCTTGGCAGAGGCACGAGCCGAGACCCTGGCACAGTGAGCACGTACCCCTAGGGCCTGCCATTGCCCACCTCCCAAATGGTACTGACAGGTAACTGTGGCACCATCCTTGCCCTGGCAGCCAGGCCCGGTCCTCACCGCGCTGCTCCCACACATTCCCTCCTCCAGGAGAGCTGTGGGAGCGCACTGCTGCGAAGACAATGCCATCCATCCTCCTGGCTCTTCCCAGGGTGCTCAGGACAAGTGCCAGCCGAGGCACCGGCCACAGGACAGACAAGCAGCACACAGTGCTGCAGTGACGTGACCTTGTAGCAGTGCAATACCCGGTCTGCTGCCACTGACGCACCAATGCTCCCCTCCACACCAACAAGCATTTCAAATGCAAAGAACAAGGTGCTTTCCCTAATTCCAAGGCAAAGCAGCTCTTCACAGAGGCATATGCCTGCAGGAAGCTCTGCTGGCAGATAAACTGCAGCGATCCACAGGCGAGGGGCAGACAGACAATAGTCCTTCCTCAGTTTACCTGCTGGATCTTGTTCTGCCTGGCTGCATGGAGCGGAGTCAAAGGAAGCTGCTCAGAGGCAGGGAGCAGGCAGCAAAACAAAGGCAGGGAGAATACCAGGCAGCCCAAAGGAACAGTGGGGAAGCTGGTAATTGGGCCATGTGTGTTTGGCTTTCGCCAGGCTAGCAGGTTTGTTTTTCCCAGGCTGGAGCCTAGACTGAAAGAGACACGAAATTACTAAAGAACTCAACCTAGAAAGGAAGAAAAAAAAAAAAAAAAAAAAAAAAAAAAAAAACAGAAGCATGGGGGGGGGGATGGCTGGAGGTGAATCTCAAGTAATGGGAGTGCGGTGGGGGCTCACTGCTCCTTTCCAAGGGCATAGACGCCCAGGAAATTACTTTCAATGGGCAAAGAAAAATGAAGTTTAGATAAAATTAATTCCAGTTTACTTTTATTGCTAATTCAACTCACTTCTTAGCTAGGCGCTTACTGGGCAAGATGCAATAGGTCCTGCTACAGAAAGGTAGAGCTGTGCCTTTCTGGTCCTTTTCTTGTTGGAAGAAGTTTCCTGCAGAGACCCAAGTCTAAATGAGATGTGTTGACGAGGCAGGCACAGAGCCACCCTCAGGGATTCCCCCATAGTGGGGCTGATCCTCAGTCCTTTTGCCAGCAGACCTTGCAAGGAGCTGTACATCTACCTGCAGACCTGCAGCACTCCTGGCAGGCAGGACGTGTGCAGCTCAGAGCAGCAGAACTCTCCTGATTCACACCAGCTGAGGCTTTACTCATCCACACAGTACCAGCCACTTCCCTAGGAGCCTATGCTTTCTCACAGAGATTTATTTAACTAGACTGACTCAGGTGTTTGACATGAAGGAGATCTTTCCAGTAGCCATGCCCCACGCAGCATCTTCTCCTCAGGGAGGGAGGTGGAGAGCCAGAGCTCGGGAAACTTCACCTGCTCTCCCTGGGTCATCCTCCAACTTAGTAAATGGACACTAAGTGAGAAAGAAGGGGGTAATACTGAAACTTTTCTAGACAAAATGTATTCTGTTCTCCAGGGACTTAGCAAGTGCCTTCTCTGCATGGAGGGATTCAGAGAGGTACTGACCACACAGCACTGCCTGAAGGAGCAATGGTAGGTAAACTGTATTTGAATATAATATAGAGAATCAAGACAAGGTAACAGCTCATCTAGGGCTATGGTTTTCCTTCATGTATTACATTCCTTTAATACTCTTATTATTTACCTTAAAGAACAGTTCATTACCAGCAACTTCCAGTTGTTGCTGGTCCTGATGAATTAGCTGCTTGCTAGCACTTTTGAGAAATTTTAAATGACTAGCATTACTCAAACTTTCATCCCTCACCCAGTGCTTTAAAAGACAGGCAATTCTTTTCCAGGAAAAGCTGGAGAATTCAGAAGACAGAGTCTCAAGCAGAGCAGAATGCTCAACTTTCCCAAAACCAGACTTTGGTTGCAGTTGCACAATTGATATTGAGATGAGTGGTCATACTGCTGCTGTAGCACTTTCTGCAGGGAAAGTTTTTAAGGCATTCTTTTAATCAGAGCTATGTGCTCTTTAACATTTACTCTTGATTGTTTCCTATTGACAGTCACTAAAACAAAGTGTATATTAATGCAGACAGGAGTTTCATTCATAGATGGTGAGCTACAACAGGATTATTTGCAAGTGCAAAGATCACTCACATGAATAAAGATTTGGTGGATCAGTGACTCCACTGGTAAAATGACTAAAATCCTTCTTCAAACACAATCCAGATATGTTTTCTTGCTACTTACCCAACCAAGTCTGCTTTTGTGTTGTTCCAGCTTAATTAACTGAAAGCACATAATTATTAGTGAGAGCTTCCACAGGACAGGAGAGGAAACATGCTTCTTGATGATCAACTTGCAGCCACAACAACAACAAAAAAAAAAGCCCCAAACCAGTTCTGTGCAGGAAAAGCAACCCCCTCCTGCTACATTATTCCATTGATCTACAAACATTTACATCTCCTTTGTTAACTAGTTTTCTGTAGAAATTTCATGATCACTAAGGAACACTCTTTCAACTGCACCTCAAGAAATTTCTGGTTTAGAGTGATCCAGTGTAAAAAAGAGGGTGTGTTTTTGCCTTTAAGTCGTGTTATACATGAAATCTGCTGGGCTTTTCTTGGATGTTCACAATTCATTGTAAATAATTCAAATTGGATTTACAAAAGAGAAGAGGCTGTACAATGAATGTAAGAACTGCATGTTACTATCTCTCTGACAGTCAAAACTAACAAAAGCATATCATGAAGGCTACATAAAATGTTTTCTCCTCTTTCACGTTGTTTTATGATCTACATTCAGTACCAGATTGATGAATATTTGGAGGATTTCTATCCAACATAATAATAAAGTGTAAAGAGCAAAATGTTCTGGCTATGGCAAGAGTATAGTCTCACCTGAATAAACTTTATCCACATAATGTGCACTGAAACTAAACACAGACAACATTGGAGCTCACAGATTAACAAGGAACACCTGTGAAGTACAATGCAGCAACACTAAGGTAAGGTGCATTCCCTTCCCATGGGAGTAACTAGGGAAGCTGAGACCAAGAGCATACTATTTGTTTATTTATTTATTAAGGACAGCAGTTAATAAGACAGTTGGAAAAGCCATGTACAAGTCTTAATTTTCAGGGTTAAATTCTATCTTTATGTTGCCTTAGAAGGATTCTGGTGCTGCACATTGCAGACAAAATACAAAACTGGCATTGTGTGCCCAAGTCCTTATCAAAAAAGCAATCACTGTGCTTCCTTCCAAGGAAGGATTTTATAAATCTGTGATTTTATAAAAAGATGCCTTAAGAACAGTTAATGAGCAGCACAGAATTTTGTTTTTATTAAGTACACTTACAAGAGACAGCACTAAAAGATGGAGTTAACCAATACAAGATTAATAATTCGTGTGTATTCTGCAAGTCAGAAAAATGTGGAATTAAATCGGAACCTACCACCACAGCTTTCTACAGTTATCAGTGCAGGTCATGTCAGATCCTTTAGCTGAGCATTTCCAGTATGCAGGCATTATCAACAATGCAGACTAATTTTGAGAGCATGCTCTAATCAGTTTTTCTACCTGAAAGCCTGGCACAAATTAATACAGCATCAACAACAGTCTTTATCTCAAAGTGGTGTTTGAAGGCCTGAGAGGTGAAAGCTCTCAGGACAGCATGTACCAGCGCAAGCCAGATCAGCAGGAATTCAGAAAAATTTGTCCTGTGGAACATCTCCAGTCCAAATCCTGATCTATGGTAAGATAAATTCTCTGCTTCAAAGTCACATCCATTCAGCACTGTCACTGCAGCAGACCTCAGCCTGTATTATAGCTGCTGTTCTTCCAAGAAGGATTATTAAGGAGTGCATAACAGCAATCCGCAAAATAAGGACTGCAAACATCTTGTTTATTTAAACTGAGACAGTCCTTGTATTCTCCAAAGATACTACTTTTTCATTGATCCCACTTAAGTAACTTTAAATTTTCTGAAAGGCTGAGAGTTCTGTTTTAGTGCCATGGGTCTTTCAGGAAAACAGAGGACCCATGCACAACTCCTTTGGGGAAATGTCCAAGTACCCCCTTTGTGGGATATGCTGGCCCTGGCAGTCTCCAGCGGGCTCAGCGCCAGCACAGCTACCTTCCCGCTACTCAGCAGAGCGGCCCCAAAGCGCAGCCAGAGCAGACGGGCACTTTTCCCTCCCAGGCAGGAGCTCTCCAGAGGCAGGCTCGGGCAGAGGCGAGGCGCTCGCACGCCCATAGGTGGCGCTCTTGCTCTGACTCTACATGGACGGGCCTTGAGCCCCGGCCCTCCCGTCCCCTGGAGAGGCACTTCTCGGTTAGGAAACATTCAAAGCATCAATTCCACAGGGAACTTTCAAGGAACGTTTTCGATTTTATTGTCAACACACTCAAAAACAAACCTATGTTGAAAACAATTATTTCTGAGAACAGTAAAATACAAAATATTTCACGCAGAAGTTTGTTAATGTAAGACGAACAGAAGTGACAATAGAAGATGCCGATGTGTATCATTTGTGCTCACAGTCATAAGTTTAAGAACTATACCACTACAGAATTGTCACATAGGCTTGGAAAGTGAGCATTTGGCAGTTTAAGCATCACTTCTGTATTTCTAGTATTACATATTTACTTGGAAAATCTCTAGCAGTAGACAGAAAACATGAAAATTTTGTCTTCAGGATTTGTTTTGAAAGCACCGTGACAACAGACTGTTCCAACTACTTCCTTAGAGAGGGACATCTAAACAGAGATAATTATTGCAGCTGCAGCTTTTTAGGGGTAATGTTTATTGTTATCTATGATAGGCTTGTGAATGTACATTAACAAGCGAAATCCGTATTTCCCGGCAGTCCCTCCTGGAAAAAGCAAAACCAGCATTGCCCATTTTACATTTGTTCTTTTTATATTAAAGAAGCAATCTCTTATATTCTATACAAAATGCATATAATTGGCCAGGCACTGACTAGCTTTCTCTTCTTCTAGATTCTAACCCAAATAAACAAAACTTCTTTATTGGTTAGCAGCAAAGAAGTTCTGCAAACTTCACACAATAAATAGAATTCTGCTTAATTTAAATTTATTTCCAAAAGAGTGACATGACTAAATGATTTGTATTAGACAGTGACACACATATCACGCTCCATCACCATGACCCTAAGCTTAGTCAGAAGGGGAAGAGAGGAATGGATTAAAGGGAATGTCTGTTCTAAAACAACTGAAAGTATTATGCTGTACTTTGCTTTTCTCTTAAAGGTCCAAAGAAAAGTTTCTAAAGCTACCTCAAGGTTACTTCTCACACAGGCAACTTGGCTCAAAACTCAAGTCTGAACGTCAACTCTTCTTGAAAAACTGAGACACCTCCGTTTTCCTACACTCAATGACATTCCCAACTTGTAACAACACATACTTGTCACTCTCCTCCTCATCGCTTGCTTGATCGCTTTTCATGTTTATCCTTTGTGTGCTGGCTCCTGCTTTGGTGCCTTGGAGGAGAGTAGCTGACTCTCCTTCTGGACTGAAAGCTGGGTGTATATGGGTGAATTCTGCGTTTCTTTGGTTTTTCTTCTTTCCTGCTTTTGTTTGGCTCAGACTCCTTATCATCTTCCTTTTGCTCACGCTCTTGCTCTTGTTCTTTTTGAGACGGCAACGTGTTTTTGATAGTATTAATAAGAAATCTTTTATTTGTACCAGCAAGAGGACACTTCAACCTGTAAAGACATTTAAAAGTGATCAAAAGAGAAGGTAAAATCATCCCAAAACAAGTCTGAGATTTTAACTTCAGTGATTTTAAGACAGGTTTGTGATTTTGGCTTTCCTTGCATGCCACCTAGTGTAAACTCTCAGTACAGAAAAGCAAGTTCCAGATCATCTCCATTCTCCTTCTGTCTTACTCTTCATGGGAAGAAAATTACTTTCCTTCAACACAGCAAAAATCCACATGATTTTCACAAGATAGTGTGTGTAAGGGGGAGCAAAGGATGACTATATTTTAAGGTTGATGGTGCCTAACTACGGTATTCAGAAACCAAACATTTAGTAACATATTCTAAGTCAAATCAGAATGGCTTACAGAGATCACAATCTTCTGAAGTCAGCATTCTCTAGTGAACTGCAATATTCAGTAAGATACACGTGCATGAAGAACCCAAATAACTGTGTAACATACACATGAGACATACCAATTTAAGCTTACGCTTAACAACAAAGTATTTTATTACTTTTTCTTAAATAGTAAAGATACTTATCCAACTATTTTCCTTTTTCTTTTTTTTTTTTTTTTACTTTCTCCTCTCACAGCTTAACACTTTTGCACATAATTTATCAGCTAGTTTTAGGAAACAAGTATTGTAAATTTCATTTATCTTGGTATCAGCTGTACTCATTCCAATTTTATCATCTCTTAAATAATAGAATAAGAAAAAACAAGTTTAAATAGGTTCCTACAGAAAGCAGAAATCACTCTTAAGACTATAGTTGGAGTCACTGTGGTGTTCGTCTTCACATTTTTGAGACAAGTTGCAGGATTGCTTTGAAAAAATCAGAGGTGTCACAGATGACAGCCATTTACTGAATCAACCACAGAGTCACGGAATCCTAACAGCAGAATGTTAAGATCATCTATTCTACTTGAATATTTTGTGTAAGTGTAGAAATTATAGCCTAACTACTCAAAAACCTTTGACATCTTAAACCATCAGACCTATCATAACAACAAGCAAACTACAACAAAGATCATGTATGATTATTTAGCATTCTTCATGACCTAACTGGACATGGAATTTACCATGGTACTTTGCTTCAGGTCTGCCTATTAAGCATTCCTGATAATTGTTCTTGTTCCTAAATCCTTTAAGAACTTACGAGAGCAATTTTAGAAGTATACAGCCACACTGTTCTCTTTCCACCAGGTATTTTCTAATACACTTCTACTGCATAGGATTTTAGAATTTTCTAAACTTTCTTCATATAAATCTACACTATTTTTCTCACATCCTGGTTTTAAATAAATAAGATATTTAATCTAGTATAACTCTTTTGTAAATTAGAGAAACAATTTATTAATTAATTGTATTACTGAGTGAAAACATGAAGCTAATAAATGTCAGTAGAACAGGGTTTTACTTCAAGCTACACCACAAATGAATATGGTGCTGAACAAGTCATGGCACAGGCTACTCTCAGGACAACAGAAACCATTCAACAATAGTCCTTTGTATGTCTTATCACTGCATTAAACTATTGTACCTCAACATTTCCTACCAAGGAGGGCAGCCTTCTCTAGGCTGCATCCAGGCAAAATCTATTTCACATTTGTTTTTCCTCTTGCTTTTTCTTAAGAGCTAATGCACCCATTTAAGTACTAATATATATAATGCTAGAATGAGACAGTCAATCTGCCCTAAATCCATCTGGCTGAAGCATTTATTTCTTTTTGACACTATGAGTGCTGCCTGAGCTATACTAAGAATGAAAACTGATGAGAAATGCTGGACTTGAGAGTCAGCTAAGAGATGCCATTAGTTTACCATCATATTGTGATTAAAGTGAGTCACCAGGCTTTCATGGAACAGCAGTAAGTCATGGCACTGAAGAAAAACATTAGTTCTTACTTTTATTTACTTCAGACTTCAACAAAGCAAATCCTGCTTTTAAATCTTAAAGCAAACAAGATGTATGGCATATGTTGGTTACATGCACACACGGAGCACTTGTTTACATACAGCCACGGTATATATGGAACTGTGAAGATTAGAAGCGAACTGTATGAATCCACTGATATCCTTGAGAGCATCTCTAATGGTGAGGAAATTGACATCTCCAACGACCAGCCTCATGTTTGCTGTAGGGTTTGATCCTGCAGTGCTCAATTCACAAACAGGTTTGCCCTCAAGTGAGTTCTGAAGGGCTGGGAGGCAATCTCAGCCTGGGCATGGTGAAACACAATACTGCTGTAACCAGCAGTGTCACAGAACTGATTTGAGAAGCTTTGCTTTAAAACAAACCAACCAACCAGCAAAACCCAGACAAGTTAAAAGAACATTAGGTTCTGAATTGAAATGTGCCCCAAGCAGGGCTGCAGGCATGTGTGAGGCAAGCACACAAACTGCAGCGCTAGAGCCATCCTGTCTGCCAGACTCCAGTTCTTATAGCTGAGTATTCACCCATTGTAAGGTTCACTTTTTGCTCTGCATGCTCCAAAAGCTACACCAAGCTCTTCTCACCGACTTGCCTCCCTCCACAAATAAATCTCACACCCCCCAAAATCTCTCCACTACGCAAGAACTGAGACAACACAGCACATTGCATTTTGACAATGATATTCCCCTTTGAGAAAAAAAATAAATAAATGTCATTGTGAACATAGGTCAAGTAGTAAACCTATTTTTGACCCTTTAAGTCAACTTTTGTGCAGTAACACAGAACTTCCAATCAGTGCCTGTCATCTAGTGCAGCAGTAGAGTTCAGCACAGAAATGTACTGTGTGAGTTCTTAACAGTAAAAACATGCTGACACCATTTAAGACACAAGAGCACAGTGCCATGTGCCAGTCTCGTCTCTGCTGAGTAACTGGACACACCAAACAGGATTAGCACAGCCAGCCTTATCAGAGTAAAGCCCATCTTTCCAAGAAAAAAGTTCACTATGGATGAACTGACAAGTACATTTCTATAATTTCCAAAGTGTCATAGAAAACACCATATTTCAATAGAAGAGTGACTGAAGCGGGGGTGGGAACAGCTAGAGGTTGTTTTGCCAAACCAAGTAATCCATGCTGTTACCCTGTCACAGGGGATCTTACAGAGGAGGATGCCTCAGAGGACAGAGAGAGCTTTGGTCTTGGCAGCCAGGTACAGCTGGCAGGACTTTGTAGGATCATAGAATCATCTGGTTAGGAAGGGACCTTAAAGATCATCAAGTTCTAACCCCACAGACAGTGACACCTTTCACTAGACTAGGTTGCTTAGAGCTCCATCCAGCCTGGTCTTAAACAGCTCCAGAGATGAGGCATCCAGAGCTTCTCCGGGCAATCTGTTCCAGTGACAGCTTGACTTAGGATGTGCCCCGATTACAAGATTTTAACATATTTACTTTTCAATCTCTATCTGTACCCTGTTTCTCCTCCTCCTCCTCACATTCAAATGAAAGCTGAGGGGAATCATATTGCAGTGTTCCTGCACAGTCACACAACGCCCATTCAAAGACAAGATGCAACACAGCACTTCACAGCTCCGGTATCCTCATCGTCATCATTTTGTATTCTGCTGTACTTCTAACAGATTTGGTATTGAACAGAAAGCTATCTATAGGAATGAAAGCAATTTTAGGATTGCTTTAAAAAAAATAGAGTTAAAAATAATTTAATGCTTCCAAAATTTTTTTGGTTGTAATTTAATCTGCTCTTACAGTGCAGAGCTGAACAAACCATCCAAAAATACCCTGTTTCCGAGTTCTTACTTTACGTAAGCTTTTCAAGTAAGATGAGAAGCTACATTCAATTTAGCTTTAGCTCATGTCATGTGCATCTTTGAAGATCAGACCTATACACTTGGAAAAAAGGCATCTAGAACTTTTTTAACTTCTGTGGCATTTTAACTGCCTTTCTTAGTTAAAGTAGAACAACAGCTTAAAATGGGACCTCATTTCACTGCTAAAAAGAAGCTTATGCATTATGTACACAGACCCAAGAGAAACACTTCAGGGAAGCTGAACTTTTAGCTGTATTTTAACTAGACACAATGGAAACCCCCAAATATCCTATTTCATCTATGCCCAATAAGCTCTGACGAAACAATTTTATCTAACTATTTCAAATGTTCTTACACTATTTATTCACAACTTGTCACTCTGGATCCAACTGATCCTTTAAATGTTAGCTTCCAGACAGCTGCTCTGTTTTTTCTCATCTCAGAAGTCCCAGCATCACAGCATCACCACTAGGATTCAGCCACAAATTCTGCTCTGTTTTGATTAAAACATCCAGGATTAAGACACCTTCAGAAGAAGGTTCTTCTTTACCCTTCTCTCACACATTTCCTAATTTGTGATTAGCTGTACTAATGCTTGAGCCAGACACATTAGCAGCAGGATCTACATCATGTGTTACCATAAGGATTCAGGAGACCCCCCAACAAGAATTACCACGGCCACAGAGTACATACAAAAGGAACATTGCAGGAACTAGAAATAGTGCATTGCTGAATGAAATCCACAAATAAGAACATCCAGCACTTCTTGGATTCATTTACCATGGACCTACATACTGCCTATCTGAGCAGTCCTGAGAGTATGGAGGCCAGTGAGCTGAGACACTCAACCAGCTAGGAGGTCAGCAGCTCTCTGGCTATACTGACAGTTGCTCCATGTCCAGAAAGTCTCAGATAATTTCTCTTCCTGCACAAACTCTTGGCCAGTATCACTGCCAACCTCCCTGCTGGTTACTTGTCCCAAACAGGGCCAAGCCTTTCTTCCACTAGCCTCTAAGGTTGCAGCACCTGCCCATGTCATCCACATTAAACATGTAACACAACATAAAACCAGAAAAACATTCCCAAATTGGAAGAAACACTGTCCTGTATTTCAAGGCTCAGTCTTTGTATGAGAGACTGGGTTGCAGGCTGATTGCCTTGCACATTTTTTCTGTACCTGTCAGCTAAGCTAGCTTGGATACTTGTATTTTAGGCTACAGCAACAGCTGACCATCCATCCCAAACAATGAGACAGCAAAAGGTTAGGCAGGGGTGCTTGGGGAACGTTTTCAAAGCGTGTACTTGAGCTATGGAGAACTAATCACTCTGGACAGTAACAGAGCAGTGGCTTGAACCTGAAAGCAGTCCCAAAACAGTGTTGAGAGGCTTGCTGCCTAAGGTTTTGCTGCCATCAACATCCAACAGGAGACACTACTCTTTTGTAATGGTATGCACAACAGTCACCACACTCAGGAATGTCACTTCTCCACACACCTCCCTTTGACCAACTTCTGTCCAATGCCACTGACTCCAGAAATGTATTTCCCAGTATTTAACAGCTGCTGGAGAGCGACATAAACTGGAATCAGTGAAGTATGAGCAGTAGTAGCCTCTGCTTCTCCTTACCCAAAGACAGATGGCAGAACAAATCTTTTCTTCATAGGCTGAGCTGCTTCAACTTTCCAGTGCCAGTGCAGGACTGAAGGCCTTACACTAGATGTCTCCAGGGTTTGTGCATCTCTTCTCCAGGACTCCTCTGACAAAGGGCTGAGGAATCCCAGAAGTCCTCATGAAACACACCTGTAAGCATTTTGAGTTTGGCAAGGAAGGTTGGTTTTGTGTTTTACCCGTTAACACTGTGCTTTCAGACAAGATGGTGGTGACCTTGTCTTTGCTTCTATCAGTTATGATTTCCTCAGTCTGGTCTACTAATAGACATTTTCATGAACTAACTTTTCTGCCTCATTTCATTTGCTACCCACAGAGCTCTGAGTAGAAGTTACCTTCTTCTCAGTAGTGTACACCTTGCAAGGTTACATGTCAGACCTGGATGTAATCTCTGAAGCCCTTCAGGATCAGTTACACTCGACAGCATTTTTCTGGAGTGTGGTACTCAACTGAGCATAGTTAAGCTGTTGGGCCAGTTCAGAAGCACCAGAACAGTGTAACAGGGCATAAAAATATCAAAGAGGTGACAGCAGTGGCAGCTTGTAGCTGCTGCTCTGTCTGTCGTGCCTGCAGAACTGGACAGCAAAGACTTACTGGGAGTTTGCCTTTGGGGGCTTTATACTTTCCTTACAGCCACACATGCTAGCCATATACAAGCTTATGCCAAACCCTACAGCAGCAGATTTGTCACAAATGGGATTACTACCAGTCTCCTGAAGGATAAATTCAGTGAGGTAAAAATCCCTGAAGATGCATTACATACAAAGAAATCCTCTCTAAGAGCATGATATCCTGAGCTGCAGAAGAAGTACATTGAAGAACTACTGAGCATATTCAGAAACAAACATATTCAGCAAAGCACTTCCTAGGCACCAGGTATGGGCCACTGACGGACACAGGGCATTGCAGAGATGGATCCTTTGTTTGACCCAGTACAGCTGTTCACATGTACCTCTGCAGTGGAAAGCACTTCAACAGCCTCAGTTCAGGATACCACCACACCAACCCTATGTCAACAGCCTTCCTCTGCCTGAAGCCTTCTTGACAGTCCTTTCCTCCTACAACTTTAACAGAACCCTGGCCAAGCCAGACACCATTAATCTGCCACTGCTCTAAAGAACAGGTCACCCTTGCCTATCCCATTCCCTGGCAGGCCTTGGGCACCAGGCTTTAGCAAACTGCATCCCAAGCTGATCATCACAGCCAGCCAAACAGAACCACTAACACTACTTACAAACAAGGAATAAGAAGGAGCCACATTCAGGAGCAGATGCCCATACACTCCCCTGGCAGGTATTCCAGGCTGCACAAGTGGCAGCAAAATTGTACTGGGATACCTGATTATCTCCCTGCAGAAATCTTTGGTTTCCATATCTGGAATCAACTTGCAAATTCATGGTAGGTGGATGCATACATCACTTCATGGTGCTAATCATGTGCACTGGGTTACCTGGCCACATGGCGAGGCTGACAGGGTCAAAGCACAGTGGCTCAGTACAGCTATAGCCACTCTGGGGGTTAAACCAATTAAGCTCTTTTAACAGAAAGGGTGTGAACTGCATCCCTAGAAGAAATACTGGGTAAAACATACAGAAAATCCCAAGCCTGTTTGAAAAAATAAAGGAGTAACTTTTTTTCAGCAAGACACTACTTTAATCTCTTCAGAGCCACTAAAACAGATAACTGAGCTGAGAACTTCATGAACAGTGCAGGCTTATCTCTTGCTACTGTTGATGTACCTTATCTACAAGTGCATTTAGCGAAGTCAACTGGTGCACTACTTGTGTGAACATCCCCAGACCCACTATCATCTTATCAAAGTCATATACATTATTTTATGATGAACGACTCTCCTCAGCATTACTTCTCTAATTACAATTACATGCATTACATTACGATCTAGCTGTAAAATCTGGAATACTGCATTGAAGAATTAAGGCTGCATTTAATTTAAGATTTAAATACTATGAATTTTTCCCCCAGTTTCTACACAAATTAGGCCCTGGGTTTTAGGGTTTTTTTTAGTATTAAAAAGTAACCCTCTTCCAAAACTGGATTATACCTTTGTGTTCACTGGGTTAATTTTTGGCTACAATTTACTGGGGTTGTCTAAAGGATAGTTTGTTGTTTTATTAATATAAGGTTTTAGGTTTCCTTATCAGGTTATGAATTCTTTTCACTTAAAACAGTCTTAACCCAGTAACATATAGCCAGTGTGTAAGCACATGCACAATGAAAACAACCGGCTTTTTAAAAACTCACCAGATTCCAACCCAAACTTTGCAATTCCATCTATTCTAAGAACATATCCCCATTTTCCCAATTGCTTTGTCTTCAACACATTCAGACAAACAATTCTGTGCAGATAGAATTTACCTGAACCTCTTTCTTATTTAAACGGGAATTTTTTCCCAAATTAGTATGTGGATGAAGACAAATTATTTAAACATGAAACATATAAAAAGGTAGAGACTTCTGTCACACATTAAAGATAAGATTTATTTTGGCATCAGCATTCATATTCTCTGGGTACAACTCACCAACCCATAGCTCCCATTGTTTCAGCTCTGGTTCTCCCACGTTTTGCCTCTTTAAGTAACTCTTCCACAGCCTTCCTAAATAAGAGAAAAAGAAAAAGGTCACCACTTGTGGAACACATGAAGTTGCCCCTTTATGCACTTGGGCAAATAAAACAGATAGCTTTATTCACTGTAGTGAATTAAGTAATAAAGAAGCTACCAAAATCACCTTGCCTTTAAGATAATTCAAACTCCTATGCATGAAGATTAAGAGAAACATTCTGAAATATTAAAACCAATTGAAGCTGTAGCAAGTACAAAAATGGTAATACTGAATGAAGAACAGAGCTTGTGGCACTTCAAATCCTTTTTAAGCAGACTTCTGCTTCTATTCCATCATACCACAGGAACTCATGAAAATGGAGCATCTCCCAGGAAAGCCATCATCTGTCAGAGATATCTTCTCCAAGATGCCAAGTACAGCATCAGCAACCTCAGCAGCTACTGCTCCCTTCCCAGGTGAGAGAAGTGACAGGTATGGGATGGCTACTTGCAAGAACACCAAACAGGCTGTAGCACCAGAACATAAGAGATATTGCATACACAGGTCTTCATGAAATTACAGTAAAATCTGTTTATTCTCCATACCCAGAATTTGCTATCTGAGCATCCTGAGCTAGGTTATAGCAATGATGACATGAACAGATGGCTTTTTATAGAAGCTTGCCCTGAGCCCTCAAACAGCAATGCCAGACAAAGGTGAGGAAAGAGGGGAAGAAAGTGTCTGACTTTTAATTACCAGTTACCAAACTTGGTGATTCTCTTTTTAAGAAACCTGACTAAAAGATTAAAAGCCTGTCATTATTACTGTACTATAAAATCTGTCACCATTTATAATTGATATAAGAAACCAAAGAATCTGAGCTACAAAGCACTAATAAAACACACACATAGGTATTTTAAACAGCTATGATTCAGTCTTAGGGAAAACATCATAATAAATTAATATGGTGACACCAATTCTATTAACTTAGGTAGGAATTACATGCCTTTAAGTATTTGAGACTTTTTTTTTTGTTATAGCAAAGCTCAGACTGACTTGGCATCCACTGTAGCAGCCTTCCTAGGTCCACACCTTCATTATCAAACACTGTCTCCTAATACTGTTCTTTCAACATGGCCCTTATTCAACACACCTTCACAAAGCCCTTTCAGCTTGCGCAGACAAATAAAACGCAATGCCCAGGTCCTGTCTGAAAAAATGTTTCCACTCACTGAACTTATATCCTTTACACAAGTAAGCTAAAAGCTACACAAACAAGTTTTTAAAATTTGCTTTTAGAGGCCTCGTGGGACTCCACATTCCTTGCTCTCTTCATTTTTACAGCTTGGTTACAATACAAACAGTTCTGTGGCTGCCAGCTTCAATTCTAAAGGCAGCAGCATGAGCAAAGGGAATCCAGCATGTAACTTTCACGTGAGAACCATCCAAACACTGGGGGACTGATAGGAGAGAATATTAGGGACAGGGACATATTTAAGAACTCTGCCATCATTCTGACATCTTTTATAGCAAGCACCACTTAAGACTTGCTGTGGCAATTATTTTTGGGCAATCAAGCTGCAGAATTACAGTAACGTGAAGGTACAAGCAGTGATATTTTTATCTTCAAGAGTATGGTACAAGACCTATTTACATTTCTGAGGGATTAGACTTTTCCCTCTCTATATATTCCAAGGTTACAGGCAAAGCTCCCATTGCATAGATCTTAATAACCAGTATCACAAATGCATGTGTCAAAATAATAGAATAATGTTAAAGGCTCCTAGTCAGGCAAAATGAGAAGTATTTTCTATTCCTCACTCAGGGGAAGAACTTCATCATTTTTTTCCAAAAGGTCAAATGGATAGACTGAAAAAAGGAGTAATTGGTAATAAAGAGGTAACATCTGATAGTTACAGGCAATGAAAGCACCATGTTATTACAGAGACCACCCATGGTTTGTGATTACAGATGACTGTCAGGAGAGGATGTATGATGCTGGATCTGACAGCCGAGGCCAGGCAATCACAGCTCCATGTCCAGGTCCAACCAGCAGCAAGGCTAAAAATCAGCTCCTAGGAGGCAGATGCACACACCAGGCACTTAAACTGCTGGCCACATCCACCACAGACAGACACACAGCATGCTCACACCGACATCTTCATCCTGCTCTTCCCTCCAGCTGGGTGTGGGAGCCCCCAAAACTTTGGCCCAACCACATTGCCAGTACAGAGCATCACATAGGGCTGACTGGGACACCCTGCTCCCCGATATCCAACCCCACTTCACTCTTGCCCGTAGAGACACAGGCACACATACACATTGTCTCTGACCCTACAGTCTCTCCAGCAGCTGCCTCCTCCTGGCTCTTGGAGATACAAGCTCACGCCCCAGTGCTCTCCTTATTCACCCACTTACCAGCTATTCCAGCCTGATCTTCACCAGCACCATGGTCCCTCACACACTCATACTTGCTCCAGTACTACAACACAGATAAACACATGGTCCCCAATCGCATTTCAAGGGCTAACATTTGGTTTTACTCACTCCATTAAATGTGCCCAGTTGCCAGCATCCAGGCCTCCAGCCCAGGGTCCAAGCCCAACTGCTGGCATCCAAACCGTGACATGTTCCAATTGCTGGCACATGGACACATGGTCCCTGTGACCCACAGTCTGACTGTAGCTGCTAGCACTGAGATGTACACTCTCTCCCCTCAGAGTCCTTCACCAAGACACAGTTAGAAAGGAATTTAAGAGGAAGACAGGACAGACTGTAATGATTAGGCACAGGGCACAACCAGACAAGAGTACCAACTACCAACTACCAGCCTATACACCCATGACCAGACCTTTTTATCCCCTTGGTCCTTTATTTTCCCACTCTCACTTCTCCCCAAACCACCTGAACTTTCTGCTTGCCCTGCTTTTGGTTTCTCCCCTACATATCCCACAATAAGCCACGAGTGAATCAACACAGACAGGTAACCAGGGTGACCACCAGGCTGAAATGCAGAGTGTGGATTTCTTTCCCTACCTCACTAACAAGGCCGTGCAGCAGGGACACACAGGGACACAGGCTCTCCTGGGCTCAGTTCATCCAAGGGGCCAGGGGAGCCCACTGCTCACCCAGTTTATCAAAGGGCCTTGCACACGTGCAGTTCATCACCTTGCTGTACTTTATTTATATCATCTCTGGGCTTTTGACCTCTCTCTCTGCAGGAGGCTCGAGTCTGTCTGTGAAAATACCTGTTAAGCCTCTAAGAACATTTATGTTATCTCTACAGCTCTGTCAAACCAGACAAGAGTATAACCAGCAACAGGCATAATACATGAAGCTCTCCCACATTGATATTCTTAGTATTCCCAGCAGCAACATCACTTGAGCAAAACTACTCTCCCCTTGCAAAATCTTCCATTTTTGACCCTTTCCTCCCAACATGCCATATGTGATCACAGAAGGCTTTCCTTCTGCATCCCATAACCCCTCCCACAACCCAATGTGGCAACGCCCTTAAGTCCCAAAGATGCTCCAGGACTGACTGGTCTTGATGGGTATCAGGCCTGGAGGCCCAGACTGTCTCCTGGGACAAGCCCTGGAATGGGAGGGGGGCCAAAGAAGACACTTCTCTCAGAATACAAGGAAGTATTTCTCTCAGACCTTATTGTGAGTTCCCACCTACTGTATATGTCCCCATGCTCCTTTGGGCTCATGGAGGGGGAGCTCTGATGGGCTGCTAATTCTTGGCATGGGCCTGGGAGAAGCCAGGACTGGGTGATGTTTGGGCCCCCCCATCCATCATGGTCTCTCACTGGGAGCTTTTGGCACATAACCTAAAAAAAACTTTGCCATCTCCACCCATGCTCTCATCTCATTAAAGATCCTGATGAGAACTACAATGAAAATGTATCTACTGGAATTGCTTCACAGCACACAGTCACCTAGAGAAGGGCACAGACCTGGAGTAGGAGGCCAGTGTTCATATCCAGCATCTCCCAGTCAGAGAAGGAACACCTTTAACAAACACATCCTCATTAAAGCACTAGTAACTGCTTGCAGTCTATTCCAGTACTATTAAAGCTCAAAGACCCAGCTTTTCCTCTACTGCAATTGGCAAAAATCACACTTAAGCCTACCTACTTCCTGAGGCACTCTAGATCCTGACAGCAAGCTGCAAGCTCAGGAAAAACAATTAGCAATTTTAAAAATCAATTTTCTCAATGCAGTTTTATGCTAACTATACAACTTATTTTTAACTGTGGATGGAACTAGAAATAGAAGTGTATATTGGTATTCCAATTACAGCTGAATAATGAATATCAAGACCTTCAGTCAAACAAGTGTCTGAAGACACTGACAGTGTTATTTAAAATTGAGTCTCATGAGCTGGTCCCATCTGCTCACCCTTGTTAAAAAAAATGATGAAGATGAAAGTCAGGAATAAAACCTAGGCCACAACTACAAGAGCAAGAATGAAAAGCAGCACAATACGCCACAAGCTTCCTCACATTTGTTCAAAGGCAAAGACATTCCACACCAGGGATGTGAATGCTCTCATTCTTTGCTGACCAAGTTTTGTACTTATTTAAATATTCTACTTGTCAGTCTTGTGAGAGCTATTTGCAGTACATTTCAGTGCTATTCTCATCAGCCTGAGTAGTGAACATACCACTCCATTTCAAACACCAATCTTGGCTTGCAGACCACTTACTTTTTTTCTTTCTTTTTTTTTTTTTTTTTTTTTTTTTTTTTTTTTTTTTTTTTTTTTTTTTTTTTTTTTTTCCCCAGGAGTATGGGATACTGAATCTTGACACTTGACTTTAACTGTTAGAATCAATAGTAGGAACCATCAGTTTTCTCCAATGCACAAAGCTTGCTTGTTAAAACGTGTAGTTGGGCTGCCTGTGCAATAAAAATATTAGATTATTGATTCTCAACTCAACTACAGGCCACTTGTTACAGAATTATAGCATTCTTTGTGATTCAGAGCAGCATCTCCTTAGGAAACACTTAATCCCAAGTAAATGATGCTCTAAACAAGCTTGGCAGGCACTTCTAATAAAGTATGATATCCAAGGTTGTGAAATATCTGTAGCTATTGAAAGACAGAATGGCTTATGGAAGGATTTGGACACACAGTATAACAAAGCCACTTCCTCTGTATTTGAAGAGAAAAGATGCATCTTCTGTGCTTCAAACACACAGAACCACCATGACAATACTTCAGGAAGCAGAGAGGGAAGACATTTTTAACTTTTAGATAGTAATGGAAATGGCAACCTCCATAATTTCTCTGCATATTTACTTGAAATAAACCAGGAAAAGCACTTAGAGTTGCTTGCAGAAGAAACAAACTGAACAGCTCCTACTAGCTGATTTGAAACTTTTTCCACCTCCCTCTTGGGTCATTACTTCACAATACAATTAATTATATGTTAACAGAATTTAGAATTTTCTTAAGAATCACAGGGTACTTTAAGGCTCAAAGTCTTCACTGATGTATGGCAAGTTCACAGGGGAAAATCTCAGTTCACACTTCCATCAAAAGTTATTGGGTGAGATCAAGCAGAGGACATAATTCAGTAGAATGTAGCAAATATTACTGTTTTACACATCTGTGATATTTACCTTAGAGTTTTAAAATCCACAGAATGCAACAGTCACGCAGGATATAAGTTAGAACTCAGCTTTCTAAGAAAACTTCACTTCATCATAAAGTGAGGAAAACATCAAAAGCAAGATCAAGTGAGAGTCAGACATGGTAAAATTGAAAAATAATATCAGGAAATGTAGCAGTAAGGATAAAATAAAAGAAGCTAGACAAAAATACAACTCCTTAGATAGCAATAAAAAATAGGGCGACTGACTTAACAGATCACTTTTTGGAATACTGGGACACAAAAGTAATTTCTGACCTGAAAAAGCATGCCCAAAAATACTGCACTTCGTGGTAAATTAAATAAAAGCCAGGTGTAAAAAACCTTAAGATTTTATTTAAGACTGGCACATTTCAAGACAAGTCTGAATACAGAGATAGACTACTCAAAATATTCCATATAAACCCATTTTTAAAAGCTAAAAATCCACCTAAAGTAGTTAATGCTGTGGCTACAGAACAGAAATGCTATTATTTGTATGTTAAGGCCGTATTATAAAACCCTTAAAAATTATAACCCTAAATGACTTTTGCTACAGTGTTCACAGGAGAATATGATCAATAAGTTATTGATTATGAATCTAAGGCATAATGTCTGTAACCCAAATGTCTGTGTTAGACTGGAAGGGCTCTGTACTGAAGATTGTTCAGTGAAGCATCATTTAGAGTGAGTAATACCTCTAAATGCACACAGCATAAGCTGAATTCAGGGTGCTACTACCAAATCTAGCTGTTATGAAAACTTAAGGTATGAAATGTAACTGATGATAGGTGGATGCAGGACAGAAAGAGCTAATTGTTGAGCACTCTGCATTGTAGTTATAATGTGTTTAGGGCCGACTAAGCACACTCTGAGGTGAATGTGACATGGATTGGTGACACCAGACAGCTAAACCCTACTGTACCCTCTGCAGAGTAAGTGACACTGAGCTTCATCCTCATTATCCACCATGCTGCCACAGAACAGGAATAGCAAATCCCAACTTGGACTGAACCTTCAAGGAAGGGTAAAACTTTGAATATAGGTCCTGGGAAAAGGAGCAGCAGTCAGGAGGTGACTGTGGAGCAGTTGGCTATAGTTGGTGAGCTCAACTATGCCTCGAACTGCCCAGAGAACCCCAGGGCCCCAGCATGGGAACAACCACCAGAAGTCAGTATGGAAGAACAGTGGCATAGGTTCAACTTGCATGAATGAAAAAGGTTTAAGCTTGGAATGTAGTAAAAATAACATTCATGCATACACAGAAAGAAGCTTTAATTATTAAACTGATGATCTGAGAGCAGAAGTAGCTTAGCAAGAATTAAAAGCCTCTTAGAAAGCATTATGCTTTCTAACCCTTCCACTGTCTCAGTGTTATTTCTTTTGGCGCATTTCAAATACCTGCCAGATATAAACAGAAAAAGTTATTCTCTATAAGCATTCCCAGATATGGTTCCTTAAAAGTTAAAGGAGAGAATCATGAGGAGAACAGTTCAGAAAGCTTCTGGTCCTCACTTTACTGTAATAGTAGTTTTAAACAGCCATAAGGAAAGTGAACAACCCAGAAACAAGCTTGCAAAAAGAAAAAAAACCCAGTCACACAAATAGACTATTTTGCAAAACATTTGTGATATAAACACCAAAACTCTACTCCTAAAGCAAAAGTAAGAGAGGCCTGCTTTGAGTATCCAGATGTAGAAATCAATGTTTTATTCCTCAGTATTTGCTTGGGAGCACTGCAACTCAAAACATGCAGCAAGACGAATCCACTGGTCCCGACAAAATGCCAAGTTGAAAACAGTTTTATTTTTTGACAAAACAACTGCCAAGCATTTGGGTTTTTGTTTTCTTTTTTTTGATACAAAACCATGGCAATCCTAACAACTGGTCAACAGGCACATATCCAGCACTGAAAATTGAAATTCCTAACAACATAAGGTGTTTCGAGATTTTTAAAATTTATTTTACCAAGTACACAACTCGTGAAATTGTAACCGATGAGGGGTGAACCATCCACGACCTTCCAACCTTGTTTCTAAGCGACATCAGGGCGCACCCGAAGTTCTGGGCGGCAGACGCGGCAGAGGCAGCTGCAGGCCGCGCTCCCCTCGGGGCGCACCCCGACCGCACACGCCCCCCCCCAGACAGGAGGGGCTGTCTGGGGACATGGGGCAGAGCCC
>WEIU01010287.1:203417-293916 GCA_013389925.1 Aegithalos caudatus
GAGCTTGGGAGCAGCGTCTCCGCCCTGGAAGCCCCCGGCTCGGCGGCGGGGCTGAGCTCGGCGGCGCCTGCCCCTGCGGCGCGACTCTGTGAGGCTGAGCTGTGGGCTCGGGTGCTGGAGACCCGCTTGGAAAGCGCCTGGTTCTGGGTCCCCCGGTACACCTATGCTGCTCTCCCGTGGCTTCATTAAAGAAGGTCCTTCCTGGAGAGGAGTCAGATTACTGCGTGCGGGGGAGGCAGAGGAACAGCTGCGAGCGAACCCCTGCTGCAGGAGCGGGTTTCACGTTGTGTGTTTTACAGCTGCGCCAGAGGAACTCGGGGCTGGCTGCGAAATGCCGCTGGACTCCGTGTGCTTGGCAGGTCTTTCCAGGCGTTCGCTCGAGCCCTCGGAGCTCTGACCCACGCTCCCTGGCTTCTCCCCTCGTTTGGCAGCTCTCAGCACTGAAAATGTGCTTAGAAAACTTTTCGTCTCTTCTACCTTTAACGAGACGTACTTTAAAATTATCATTGCTCTTGACGGAATCATAGTACTTGGTCAACTGAGAAAACCGTTCCTGGAGCTCTGGTAGGGAATGAATCTGGTAATCCCTGGTGACTTTTCTTACCGTGTTTATAATGCATAGTACTGATTTACTTCTCTAGAAATCTATTAAGTACTTCTGAGCTTCCTTTAATTCCTCTTTTAATTACGCGATATTAGGGGGTTGGTTTTTGTCTGTGTGCAAAGTAAAAAATGTCTGCGAGGGATTAGCTTTGGACTACATTTGATAGTCTCGGGAAATAAATCTCCAATCATAAATACTTTTGAACTTCTGTTTAAAATAGGAACTGGTCTGAGCTTCACTCTCATTAAATAAACACTTTGAATTACTGATTTTATTTTTTTATTCCTTTACCCACTTTTAATGTTTTTGTAATGCTTTATTCTAAGCTGCAATCCAGCAGCAGATCAAGGAGGCTTAGGAAGAAACATCAGATGGTTTTGGTTAGTGTCCCAACCACTTGGAAAATAAACATGTTAGTACCATATGCTGCTCTGTCTTCATTAAAACAAATTTCCTTAAAATGGAAACAAGTTATATCTGGGTACTTGCTAGAACCATAAGACTTAATTGGAGTCCTTTATAATTACTCTTTTTTTTTTTTTCTAATTATCAGATCACTGAGTAAGAAATCCTTTCCTGAACACAGTACAATATCAAATTATTAACTCCATAGTCAGCAGAGTGCAAAGAACTATTGTGCCCAAGTGCAATTTTTTAAATAAAAGAAGTTGCAATATTATGTTTTAAAGTGCTTGTACTGTTGAAGTTCTAAAATCTATGGATATTTTTAAAAGCTCATAATTTTGCAATGAGTTTTCAGTGCTGAATTTCTACCTGTAGTCACCCTTAACTTTGCTTGTTGACTTCAGCAAGAGGGAGCCCAGGGCCTTGGACTCAGGTCTGAGATTTGCAAACGTGGTATCTTAATGCTGCACCTGAATTTTCTGTTATCGAAACAACAAAAAAATGTGACAGATCAGGGATAAAACTTTGCAAGTGGAATGTAAGCAGGTGATTGGGTGGAAAAGTACTGTTTTCCTGAGACTGGTTAAAAAATAAGCTTACTAAGACCTGTCCTGCCAAAAATGCTGGCTTTGACAATGCAGCTTTTGGCATTTGTTTGTTGTGCACTCTCATGGAAGCACTGATGACCTCAGAGGGAGGTTGGTTTTTTTGTAAGCCTTCACCCCTACCGAGCAGTCTCAATCTTGGCATATATTTATGGACCTGTGTTACTAAAAAAAGTAGAAGTTTGTTAGCTACTAGTTAAAACTCTGTACTTGAAGATATGCCAAAATATGCCTTCTTACTCATCTAATTTTTCTGTACTTCTAAAAAATGTTAGCATATTTGAAAGCAACTGGGAAGAAGTTATACCGACAATATCAAAGTGCAGTGTGTAAAGACATGATGTGTACTAGACAATAAATATAAATTATTGCCTTACATCAGCAAAGTGTTGCTCTTGCTTAAAGAGCTGCTAGACATTAACAGTTGTAACTAATAAGAAAACAACATTCATTTGGTGTTAAAATGCTCCCTGGTGTAAAAGGCACCAGAGAAAGCTGGTTGTCTGTTTGATATGGCAGTGGATTGTCTCTGATATTTGAAAATTCTTTGTTGATTTGGTTTGCAGAAGCATTTTTAATGTTGACACCATTGAATTGAATGCTGTTTAATTGCTTTATTAGGTCAGTGGAGTTTGTCCTTTAGAAATTGTGTCTTTCTTTTGAAGATGAAAATGCTTTTAAATATTAGTATTAAGTTTTAGAATTGACAGGTCAAAGTTTCTGTGGAGCAATAAAAATTAATAATATTGGGGAGAGTGCTTTTTGTGTGTTTTTGGTTCAAATTCTGTAGATGTTTGTGCTTGCATATGCCTAATTTTAAGCATCCAAGTATTTCTTTTGGAATTAGAGGGTCTGTTCTTAGGCTTAATGATAAGCCTGCATGTAAATGTTTTCGGGGTCAGGATTTATGTTTGCAAAATTCATGGGCCGAAGCTGTCATGTGTTTTCATACTGAGTGCTCTGCACTCTGCATGAGGAGGTGTAGGTGCCTGGCAGGACTGGTCTGCACCTCGACCTGTGTGTTACAGGGGGTATCCGTAGTACCATACATGTGTAGTGCTGTTCCCCAGCTGCCTTCATCCCTGCTATGTGCTCTGCAATACTACAGGCATGTCTTTTCTTTCTGAAGCACTTTGGTGGTACCAGAGATGTCCAGCCCTTTATGCTCTCATAGAAGCTTATTTCAACTGATGTCAGTTTAGCAAGTAATTTCCAGGCTGGAATAGGAGCGGAATCTCTTGCAGACTCTCTCCTGCTGACCTGTGTATTAGGTGGTGAACACAAAAGCCTAAGTATGCAGCTGTTTGATATAAAGTCAGATAACCTGTGAACATACGAGATTTCAAACTGTTTTGCATTTTTTCCATTCAAATAGTGGGAGCTATTTTTGACATGGAAACTTGGGGTAACATAGTTCAATATTTGCAGTCTCATTTTTGCTTCAAGTAAGCAAGCTGTTATTGCTCTGGAGTTGTGGCATGTTGTGAAGAATGTCTAGAATTTTTTCACTGTCATCACAGTAAACCAGACCAAATAGGGTAGGAAACTAATTATTAGATTATGAATGAGTTAGATCAATGTTATATGAAAGGTAATTTTTACCCAGGAAGAGTTGGTTCACTTTGGGATGGAGTGGTAGATGTTGTATTTTGCCTTGTTGTTTTTCCTTCAGTCCACAGAGAGCAATCACTGAGTCATCACAGAATGGTTTGGGTAGAAAGGGACCTTACAGATCATCTAGTTTCAATCCTCCTGCCTCTAGATCAGGGGTCTCAAAGCCTCATTTTGGAGGAAGTGATCTTTGAATATTAACCAGCTTTTTTGGGCTCCTCTTCCCTCAAGGACATTGTCCCAAGATGCTTGACCAAGCAGATCCCTGAAGAGGCCAGTCTGCTCTCCTGAATCCCAGGGTACTGAGCTTGCTGTGCTCCCTGCTTGCTGCCCTGAGGTCCTCAAACTCCACCATCCCTAGGTCACTGAAGCCAAGGCTCCCACCTAGCTTCACATTCCATATCAGACCCTCTTTATTGGTGAGAAGAAGGTTCAGCTTAGCAGCTCTTCTGTCACTTGGAAAAGGAAGTGATTTTATTTTTCATTGGAGAGATTTGACACACTTAACCACTGTTTGATGGGCTGTACAGAATTTTCAGGAGAACCCTTGTTTGTAGAACAAAATGCAATTTCCTCAAGTAGCATATCCAATATATGAACTAATCCAGTTTTAAAATGTTGTAACTGATAGTAATAAATAGCTCTAGATAATGAAACACAAGGAACTATGGCTTATTTCTCCTTTTTCTAGCAATGGAGCACAATGGAAAGGAGAATCCATATGTGCCTGGACAAAGGGAGGCACCCAGTAGTTGCAGAAAGACAAACCAGGACTTTTGGATTGTGTAGCCTGGAGTGGTGTAGTGCTGTCAGATATTATTCTGCACAGTGGGGAAAAATGAGCTACATTCTTCCTGCTTCTGCTTTGTACATTCCTTGCAGTGGGAGTGATTTTGAAGTGTGATACAGACTGTGTTCCCCAGCCCCCGAGATCACACTACCACTGCATGTTCCCATGACCTTCTCCAAAGAGGTTGCACAAGCCCGGTGGAAGATGTCAGGATGCCTGTGTTGTGCATTCCCAGGGGCTGGCTCTTTAGAGGACAATTGGGAATAAGGACAGTTTAATATTGGGTTCAAGTCAGTATTCTTAAATGCTGACACTTTTATTGACTCTTGCTGTTTTAGTCGTGTAGATTTTTGTTATGTTCTTCGCATGGAATTTTTGCTTGGATCTGAGCTCTCTGCCACAGACAGAGCTTTCTTACTGCACTGTCATTGTCAAAAACTGTGGCCTCAAAAGACCAAAGAATACCGGTGATGGAGGATTTTAAGCTCTTACCTTCCTGTGGCTTTCTTTGTTCTTCAGATTGGTGTTAATCCTTGTTTCAGAGTTCATAGACGGGAAGAAGGAAGCCAGTGCAGCAGAGGTTTTTTTGGCACAACAGAAGAGAAATTGAAATTAAACCAAAGCTCATAGAGGCTGACTTGTCTTCCAAAACCAGTTTGTGGAAAGTGATTTTCAGTGGTTGCTTTCTTGCGCTCGGACAAGCTGTCATGTTCTGCCACAAGAATGTTCTGTTTGAAAGGACCAACCCTGGAGGCTTTTACTGTGATACAAAGTGACGCTTCAGAATCCACGTGCCACGTGATTTTTCTGGCCATCAGGTTTTGGTTAGCATTCCTGAACAAGGTTTTAATTCAGAAAAGCAAACAAAGAAAACTTGGCTGGTATCAGTGAGCCACCTTTGTTGGCGCATTTTACTTTGTCATGAAGTGAAAGTGCTTTTGTCTCCATACCTTGTAGTCCCCAGATGAAAAAAGTTGTGTCATTGTGGCAGTAGAATAGAGCCTCTGGTGGGGGTTTCTGTGGCTATGCCCATGTCAGCCAAAATAATTCCTCTAATTGAGCAGCAAAACCAAAACACCAAGAAGGCCTTTAACTCCTACAGGGCTCTTAGGCTAACCATGTTCTGACTTCAACCCGGCTGCTTCTTCTGTGGCCATCAGTGACAGCCTGTGCAGAACAGCACGTTTGAAGTCCATCTTGGGGCCAGGCAGCCTCCATCTACAGCGAGTCACGTTTCAAGGAGGATGCTGGAGACATGAATGTCTGGATGTGCCTCATGGATAGCGCACTGAATACCTGTGATACATTAAATACTTAAGTATGCATCTTAAGTTGCTTCTACCTATTTGGAGGTTAAAAGTTGCAGAAAAGAACCCAAACCAGTTACTACTATTGCCGCTTCATGCAGAGGGGGATTCCTTATTGTTACTTCCAAGTTCTTGCATTAATTTACCAGTGGCCAACCCTTCTTTGTCTTCTTGCCTTGTCTTACTGGATCTATTGCCCTGCCCCATGTAATTTTCTCTTACATTGCTTTTTTAAATTGGGTTGCTTAACATTTGTTTATAACCAGAATGAATTAACTGTGAGTGAAAGTTGATCGATGCATCATAAGACCACATAGATCCTGATGTGTTGTGTAAGCGTTCTGGTCATGTTGAAGAGTGCCATAAACTCTGTCCTGATGGAACAGCTCTAAGTACCCTTGGCATAGTTCATGTGCACCACAGCTCTCAGCCAAACCCATGCTGTACCCCAGGGGCTGCCCCAGCTCTGAATTGAAGTAATTTATTTTCTAAGCTTCTTAAAAAAACTTTTTCAGTCAAGCTTCTTCCGGAGCAGGTTGATGAGGGTTTCCTTCTGTCTGGCCTCTTTTTCCTGTTTTTATGTGTTGTTTGCTCTAGAGCAGTTTTCTCAGCCTTTTATTGTTATTGACAGAAGCTAATGAAGGCTCACCCAGTGAATTAGTAAAATAGTTCTTTCCTGCCTTTATGTTAATTAAAAATAAATACCAGTCAACTCCTGGACTATTTTTACAATTAGCCCATTTCTAAACTATAATTTCTGCATCAAATGGAGATTGAAGGTTTAAAATTCACAGGGTTTCCTGCCTAGTATTAAACCAGTATTGAAAGCATTCAGATCTTAGATGTGCTTCTTAACTATTCTAATTAGTTTTAGATGTTAAAGGTAAAGGTAGACTCATTCAGATTTGATTAGGGTAAAAATACAGATGTTTATCTACTTTTGGATCTGTCATGCATTTTATGAAAATGTTTTAAAACTGTGTATAAGTTAGGTCTGTACTTATACGTAAGAAAGCTTTGAAAGGATTCAGTGACAGCTGCCAATTTTTTTTTTTTTTTTTTTTTTAGGCCACCAATAAAAAAGGGTAGCTTTCTGTTTTGTCTGGCAAAGTAACTACTCTTCATTCCGGTTATCAGGGGGATGGCTCAGCCTGTCTGTTCTGCACTGATACTTTGATATTCTGTAGCCACTTTGATATTCTGTAGCCGGAAGGGACAGGTGCTGATTTGGGCTTCACCACACCTACAGCAGCAAATATACCTGGTGTGGTGTATTTATACAGTGTTGGAATGATCCTGCATAAATAATCCTTAAGAATTTAGTTGTGAGGAGGGGGTTTTTCCCACTTTGAAATCTATTTTGACTGTAGCTGCTGACTTTCTATTGAATGTGGCTCTCCTGCTTTTTTGCAGGGAAAATAACTTTGCAGTGAAGCAAAAGCGAAGGTGATTCAGTGGTGGTAAAAAAGAGAATCAGCAGCACAGCTTGTCTGAGCACTTGACCTGAGCTGCCTTGCCGTGTAAGCAGAAAAAGAGAATCTGTGGGAAAATTAACTCTAAAGTGAGTGGTAACACAAGATCTTGGGTTATTGGAGTGTGAAATGAAAACTGTTAACAGTCCTTTCTTCTGCAGTAAGGGATGTGTGCCATTGACCAGAGAAATGCTGTAGAGGTGTAATGCTTTCCTAATTCATACTTTGAAAAGTTTGGAAAGCTGTGAAGCCAGGAAATGTTCTAAGTGTTGTGCTATTACAAAGTCAAAGATACTTGACTAGGAACTTTTGGGTACAGCGTGACTTGTTGCTTTCTACAATCAATCAGATGTGAGTTTCACAGCAGGTGCAGCCTTTAAGTAAGCCTCAAGTTCAGTGAAGGCAACTTACTTCACACAGTAATGTCAACATTGTGCTGAGATTTTTATTTTTGCTTCAAATTGTCAAAGAGGAGAGAGTTATGTTTTAGCTGATACTGACTTTGAGGATAAAGAGGATGGTTTTCTCTAAAGCATTCCTATAAGTGAGTCTGCCTATACTTGAAAACCTGCTAGGTTGATATGCAGGAGAGAAGGGACTTCACTATAATGCACCTGTGTGTGTTAGGAGCAATTGCTATCCTGTATAGATCATTTTCCAGGTGATGTATCACATGTTGAGTCCTATTTTGCCTTCCCTGTAGCTTGACTGTACAATTGAATCCACAGTGATGACTCCATGGGGTCCTTTATGGGTATGAGAGTCCTTTTGCCTGTTTCTGCTCCCAAGGAAGTTACTGAATTCAGCACAGTTACGATGATATGGGTACAACAAAGCATCCCTGATGGGCTTTCTTTGCTAAGGCTCAATAGCTGCTTGTGCAGATCTGGTTAACGTTCTGCTTGTCATTGGACTTTACGTGTGTGTGTGTGTATATAAAATTAATTTCTATATGTAAAGAAGTAAAACAATGTGAAAAGAGAAAAAACAAATCCTGTACTTTCTCTTTTTTTTCTTTTCAGATCTTAGAAATCCTACCAGATTTAGCTCTAACACTAAGTATTTTTTATGGAAGAATGGAGTAGAAATATAGTAGTGAAAGACATTATAGAAGTCTGATCCAGGATGTTTCTACCAATTTAATTATTGCTCAGTTCTGTAGGTTTTTCTTTTTAGTTGTGAAGTAACTAGTCTTCTGATGCTGTCAGCAGTTACAGCAGTGAGGAGCTTCAATCATGTGCTATTTAAATAGAAGAGTGGTACTGCTATTCTCAACCCTGATTATAGAAAATGTCATGAGCAGTTTATGGGTTTCATTGTGGAGATTTTCACATAAATCACCAACCCAAAACTTTGGAGCACATTAAATGAGTGATGGAAAAATAGTAATCTTTGTAAGATAAGAGGAGTTATTTTCTTAATTTTCCAGCTGATGAGTAAACGTGAAAGGAAAGATGTCAAATTGCTTTTGCTGTCACGACGTATTTTTCTTAGTCCACAGGTTGTTCTGTCCTTATTTAGTGTTAAACTTAGTTTTCTGACATAAAACTATCCCGCTTCTCAAATTTGAAATAAATTGGAAGCAATTAATCAGTGGAATAATCGAGCAATCATTTAATCAGAGTTAAAATTGTATGTAAATATATTTAAGTATTAATCTATAAAATTGCATTTAAGTATAGTGATAAGTCTTTATTAGAAAAAGTGCTCTGATTTAACGTGAATTGACAAGGATTAGGATTTAATAATGAATTAATTACTGTTTCCTATTTAAGGGGGAAGATATTTTCCCCAAAGATTTTGCTTTTAATACTACCATCTTTTTTTTCCAGATGTTCTCGAATATATTCTGCATTGTTTTGAAACAACTCTAATCTTTAATACGATTATCTGCAAATTTCCTTTGTTTACTGAAGGATTTTTTCAGATTACCAAACCATTTTATATACAAATCCTCCTTTCCTTGGTGCATACCGTAACTCTCCATTGCATGCCCGAGGCAGTGCCCCAAATGAAACCAACTGACATCAATTATTGATGATTTCCCTGCCCGCTGGGAAGTGAAATCGAGTCTCCAGTCTCAACTCAAGATTTGTTTCAAACACGGGGTAATGAGAGCAGGTGCAGGGAGACACTCGAGCGTGTGCATTGATTTGCAGTGTAAGCACAGGCAGGTGACTTACGAGTACACGAGATTAAGAAGAGAAAATGGTTACAGCCAGAGCTGCCATTGCTTCTGAAGAATTTGGGTGGTGTGTTTTCCTGGTACCAGCACACCAAAATGAGAGGAGCTGTTTTTTTTCTCATCATGGTAGTAATGTTTCATTACACGGGGGCATATGATAGCACTTAACAGGAGGGGAGATCCCCTCTGTCCCAGTTCTTCATCCCACCTAAATATGGCCTGATTTGATTTGCTCTGACTCCATCAGGCTTCACACGCTGAAACTGTACTCCCTTTTTCTCATGCACCAATAACTGTCTTTCAGTGGGGTTTCCTAAGTGTGCAATCAAGCAACCTAACAGTGGAAGTATGCTTAAGCATTCCTTATGCCACTCCCTTTTGTGTCCGTCGTTTGTGTGGCATTGGGTTGCAGGGGGGGAAAAAGCTTCAGAACAGAAACTAGCAACTGAGTTACAACATAGGTTCAGGAGAAGCGAGGGAAAATTGAAAGGTAGTGGATAAGCTAAAACATGGCATTTCTTACTTTCGTAAATTAGCTCCATGTAATTGTAGGCATTGCTACATGTAATTTTTGACAGCCTCTTTTTAATGCAACAGTTGCAGCAACTACATCATTACTAAAATCCTTATTGCTTATGAGGTTTAGACGGAGCTGGCAGAGCAAGTGTGCAGAAACATAAGCATTTTTCATGTTCGGGGTTGTCAGAATCTGCTGTAGGGAAAAAAGTGGGATATGAATACAAGAGTCTGATATTTCCTCATCAGGACTGCCCTCCATTATCTGGATTCAGGAGTTCCAATGCCAAATGTTAGGCAGGAGTAAGAAGTAAGCAGAAGAGGATGCATCTTCGAAGGACAAAGCAGTGCAGTGAGAGCTTTCCTTGTTGGCAAAAGCCTGAGTAAGCAGGTGGGGCTGGCAGCATGCCCTGAAGGTTAATGCAGTCGGTCACCAAGCTGGAGGGGAAGGTGAGGCTCTCCCTTCTTCCCGGCTTCTCAAGAAAGGTGCTCTGAGCAGGCTTCTGGCTGCTGCCTCTCATTTCACCTTGGGTGCTGGGAGAAAGAAATGGTAGCTAGGACTGAGACAATGCAATGCTAAAAAAAGCCAACCAAAAAAAATCAATGTATCTAGTATTGATGGCACTTAGAACCATGTTGGTTTCTTCCTTTGGTGAGCTCCAAGCAGCAGCAGGGTCAGTGTTTCCCTTCTTCTGCAGCTGAGCTTCCCCAGTGGGCTCAGAGGCTGCTGTCTGCCTACCCCACCACCCCAGCTGCCTGCTGTGCTGGCTGGGCTTTTATGGTGCCTCTGAGGCTATTCCTGGATGACAAGTCTATATTAGAGAAATACTGACAAAATTTTTTTAGTGCTAATGCAGGAGCTGTCTAGCTGAGCACAGACAGTGGTATTGTTAATTTTCCAGGCTGTTGCTATCTTACTCTCAGCCGTCCCTAGACATCCTCACCATTTTATGTTTCCTCTCTAATGGCATAAGCCAGGATGTCATAATATTCAAAATCAAATGTACCAGAAAATATAATAAATTAGAGTTGGGCTAGCAGAGTAATTGAAGGATAAACTGAATTTAAACTGAACAGGATTGTGTTATGAACTGATTGCTATTCACAAAATGTACCAGATGAGTGTGACTTCATGTAGATTTACTACTGATGGCAGCATTTCCTAGATGGCTATTGACAATGAAAGAATGAAAACGGTGTGAACTTTTGGGTTAGTACCAAAACATAATAATGCAGTAAAGGAAAAGTACTATTCTCGTTACACTGCAAAGTGATTGTGGAAGAAAAATTTTCCTGCATTTTATTTATTTTTTCAAGATGTCTATGTGTATTTAGAATTCCTTGAGTTTATGAAAAGGGAGTGCAGGCCTTGGCATGGAAAGAACTAAACTTCTCCTCAGCTATTAATGTAATTCTTCTGTAAGAAATTACTTAGGAAATGTAGCAGTAGAGTTTGTTCCCCTCAATTCAGAAAACTGAGTTTAAGGACATTTGATGTCCTTAAGGAATTTTAAAGTTGTTTGCGCAGACAGTTTCACAGTCTGTGTATTTTTCTTTGAGTAGAATTTTCTATTTTTTTAAAATTTCATTTAAACCAGGTAATATACATACATATGACATTTTCAAAATAACCCTCCAGTTGTGATGCTAGTAGAGATGTAGGGAGGTGGCATAAGATCTGGATTTGTGAGCTACAAGTTACCTGAGCAGAGTCCTGTGTTCTTCTGTTCTCTCGAAATGTGAATTGAGATAGAGCTGGTGAAAGGCACCCTGAAGGTTGCTCATAGAAGCAGAAGCCATGGGAAAGCCTGTGGAAATGGAAGCAGTCAGCAGCAGGTACTTGCTAAAAGATAGCAAGTGTTGTCTGAGCTGCTGGGCTGAGCAATCTGTGTGGGTTGTACGAGAGCAGGCCCTGTGCTGAGCAGGCCTGTTGATATTGAGGCAGTCAAACTGCTGGTGTGCAGAGAAACTGAAAAACCACGCTGGGCAATTCTTTATTTTCTATTTATTCCAATTTTGAGATTGCAAAAGAAATTTTGTAAGGATGAGTTTTTCGGGAACAGTGATGCAAGCTCAAGACAAGATTGCTGCTTTCAAAATTATGTGCTGTGTTGGAATACCAGCAAATGGAAGGGCTGTTCAGGGGTAGAAATCAAAGAAGCCTTTGGTGGCAGTGGGGACAGATGGGAAAAGAGCAATATTACTGCACCAAAAGAATTAATTTTGTAATAATAAGCAGTATGATTTGTTTAATTGAGCTCTTTCAAGTTTAAAGGTTTAAGTTGTATTTAAATGTGAAATGGTATTGTTTATTTTCATTATTCTTGTAGAATTTTAAATAAGGTTCTCTACCAGGAATGGTAATGAAATCCATTTGATTTTTAAACTAATAATACAGACTGGTAAAAAAAGTAGCTCTTGTGAATTAAATACTTGAATATATACAGTAAGGTTTAGCATTATTAAACTAATTCAAAATGCTGTTAAATCCCTTGATTTAAATTACTTCATGCCATGACCTGATGGAATTAGAAATTAATCTAGAAGATGCAATTAATAGACTACTTATATCCCTCATGTAATACTTAAAATGAATTATTTTTCTGTGCGTATTTTGATCACTTAATAACTTACCTTCTTGCATCCATCCCACATCCTTTAGAAGTAGGCTGAGGGATCACTCTGGAGGGAGGATGGCCAGCTACTGCCTGTCCTTCTGGGCTGACTGGGGAGATAGTGAGGGCCAGTTTCATAAATATCATGCAGACCACCTCGGCTCTCTCTTCAAACTTGTGTAGGAGAGAACTTGGGAGAATGCTGTTATAAAGGAAAAAATAATCTTCCAAGCAGTAGGGAGGAAATAGGTGGCATTTAACCTACTTACAAAGAAACAAGCAGTACAGGAATTCCTGCAGGAAAGTTTTGAGGAAGGTAGCCTTCAAGATCTCATATTTCTACTTGCTGCAATGGGAAATTCTGATATTTTGTCTGAAATTAGGAGCTCTTCTGTGCTAGTGAGGAACTGTTACTTTCCATCTGTCCTGCATCCCAGGTGACTTTTGGTGAGTTATAAAATACTGCTTATCTTTGAGAGCTTTCCCCAGTGGAGCACAACACTTGTAACTAGTATTGTATGATTAAGGTTTTTTCCTAGCTGTGCTCGGTCTCTTTCCTAAGGCTTCTTACCTCATTAACTTAGCATATGGAATCTGTTTACTATGGGTGGATTCTTACTACAGGTAAGACCACTGGAGAAACTTTGAGTGCAGTTGTTAGTGCAGCATAGGGAGAAATATGATGGATAAATGGAGTTCTTTCAGAGACTTGTGGAGCATGATTTTCTTTCAAAATAATGGGCATGTAAGAAGGTAACTATTTCTGATAAAGTTCATTTCAGTAGTGAACATTAGAAACAACTCAGTTTGAGCAGTCCAGATTGTTTTGGAAGGTGCAGGCAATTGAATGATGTATTAGAATTTAAGCAGTATATTTTCTATAACATTTTTAAGCAGAAAATCTAAACTATTTTCACAGGGTGAATGCATCCTGGAAACATGCAGCAGTTACCATGATTAACCACTGGAAAACACTGTTGTGCTCAATCCTGTAATAATGTGCCCAAAAGTCCTTTGGACTTACAAAAGGACCAGAGGGAGTAGTGACAAGGAACCCAAAGGTGTGGATGCTGGGGTGTGGGGCACAGGCAGTACATGGGACCTGCCAGTTTCTGATGTGAATGCTTTCAGTTAACGTGTGAAAGATGGAAGGACTTCGAAAAGAAAAAAGTTTAGAAAAATATATTAGAGAATGCTTTATGGTATTTATTCAAGAACTTTTTTCCTCATCTAATTGCTAAGTAAAGCATAATGCATAAACGTAGTGGGAGCTTTCATCCTTTTTAGAAGGATGTTTACATATCTGGTGGCATCACTGATGGGCAGCTAATCTAACTAGGTATGCCTGGTAATTGTTTGCTACAGACTGAGTAAATAGCATAAACACTTAATGAGGGGAAACCCTCAGGAACAGTCAACATGACCGGCTAATACCATGACGTAAAGATTTCACTCTTGAATCCAGAATTTCAGAAATGTGTATTTAATGTGTACACATGAACTAATCACTTCAGGTAGTTCCATTGTGCAGTAATGCTGTTGGGATCAACATTCAGTGCTTCAATTTCTATTGAGGAATGCTTTTCCTGTATTAGGTGAGAAGGGAGACAATGTTATGTAAAGTCATTGATGTCATTGCATGGCAGCTGATAAGAGAGACAGGTGGGAAGAGAGATCTGAGACTGATGTACAAGGCAGCCACATCCATCCTTGTACACCCTAATGCTGTGGTGGTGTTGGACTGCTGAGGATCATTGTATGGTATGTTGTTGAATCCTGTAAGGAAAGCCTTTTAAAAGTCTGGCAAGTCAGCTTTGCCATGGAGACTTTTATGCCTGAAGAATCTCTTCAGTCTGTTATTTTAAATTATGTATGCCCCAAAGCAAGTATAAATCATAAATTGAGAAAAGACCAGGGTGGAAGGGACCTCAAGAATCATCTGGTCCAACTTTTCTGGACAAAAGCACAGCCTAGACAAGATGGTGCAGCACCTTCTCCAGATGCATCTTGAAAGTGTCCAGCATTTGGGAATCCACTGTTTCCCTGGGGGACATTATTACAGTGGCTGATTGTTCTCAATGTGAAAAACATTTCTTTTGTGTCCAATCAGAATCTTCACAGAGATAACTTGTACTCATTACCCCTCATATTTTCCATGTGTCTCCTTGTGAAATAGGAGTCTTCAGCTACCCACTAAATACTGGAACATGTTGATAAGGTCTCACCTAAGCCTTTCCTTAAGGCTGAACAAACCCAGTTCTCTCAGCCTCTCCTCAAACGGCCAACTTTCCAATCCTTTGATCATCTTTCCCCTCTCTGGGCCTTCTCCAGGTTCTCCACATCTCTTTTGAACGCTTCTGGTGTGTCCATTAGATAGGGAGATGAACAGCTCATAAATTCAGATGTTGCTCTGTTTCATCTTTGGTCAAATAGACTTTGATGGTTGTAATGTAGGAGCACAAAGGCATTTTGAGTTTTGTGAATGCAAAAGGGAATATTAATTCCAGCTTTATCCCTTAAAAGTTCAATGAAAAAACCAGGGAAGAGCCTTTCATGTTTTGCTACGTTCTTTTCCTGCCTTGGTAAGAGCTGCTTCTCTTTAGCCTTTACAAAGGATGTAGTAGCTGAAAGGAAACTTTTTTCATTTGAAAGAAAAGAAAGAAAGTGAGAAAATGAGTTTAGAAGATCATCATCAGAAATATTTCATGAGGCTTTGTACGAAAATGGGGGAACTGCAGATGCGAACTAAGTCCCTGAATTAGGCAATAGTTTGTTTGAAGTGGTATACCAGTAACAGTGGGTTTTTTCCTCTGGGCTTTTCCACATCTCTGAAGATGGCATGGAAAAAGCCCATCAGAAAAGTGTGACTTAGAGATTATTGGGCAAAGGCGTTAAATAAATGGAATATACAGTGACGGTATCATGGGCAGTATGTTGTTCTGTTGCACCTTACAAAGTTAAAATGTCATGACTTGAAAATGTGTTTCCTCATATTTATGCACAACATAGACCAGCACAATTGCTCAGCTAAATAAACAGGACATTTTCAATTATAAGGTGCCATTACCTTTGTGTGTTCTTGTCATTTATGAAATCAGTGGGTGGTTAATTAAATTGCTCCTTTGGACTCTCCTGAAGGCTGTGTATTAATTATATTTTAGTGGTGGTGTGCACATTTCTCAGCTTTTTAATGAGGGTAAAAGTTGTTTACCTCTTCCTTTGTAGATGCTTTTTTTTTTTTTTAGATCAGTATAATATGGGGTTTTGTGATAGGTTTTTCTTTCTTTCCCATAAATCTCTTTATTCAGCTGTTCTTTACAATCATGAGGCATGCCTTAGTTTAAATAAAATCTTAAAATGTTAAATTTTGTGTTGCAAAGTACTACTAAAGCTGCAGAGTCTGTGCGTTAAACACCACGGTTATTGGAGGGAACCGGTTCAACACTCAGGAGAACAGACTTCCTTCAGCCACTCGTTCTTTTGGAGACATGGCTTCTGAAGGCAATTCTGGGGCTCACACCCAGAATTCTTGTTCAGCCCGTTGGCTGAGCAGGCAGGTTTTGGCTGTCTTCCTCTGCTTTCATCAGCAGAAGGAGCAACACTGATGCTTGTGAGTTCAGAGGGAGGCTTGTGGCAGCAGGGCTGGGTTGGGGAGCAGCTTTTGTGTGGCAGGGTGAGGGCTGTGCTAACACCTCCTTCCTTTGCTGTGTGGTGTTTCACCGTGCCGTTCCATACACCTGCCATCCTCGTGGTAAAAATTGTGCAATCTTAGCAAATGCCCTTTCAGCTATGGCTTTATTTTAATTAATGACGTGTGCTGGAGGAAGCCCATGTAGGTGTAGCACTGGTGTGCTCACAGAGAAATACAGTAGCTAGGATTGGTTTGGGTTGGTTCTTCAGCTGAAATGGTGCATTACAAAGTAGATGTAAAAACCCCAAGAAAACGTCGCTAGCCTAGCATAAATATCATTGACATTGTCATTTTAATGTTGTTAGAAATGCCTCTACCAGAGGTCAAAAGTTTTCTTAATGCTATGTCTTTGAAATACTATCACAGGTTTTATCTCATGGGAAGGAGCAGAATGGGCCTCACTTCTGACTGGAAAATTTATTTAACTGGTCTGATGGTCTCACCAGGGGTGATGTCTCATCTGGGCCATGCAGCTCTTCTGTGAACCAGAACGACATCAGTCCTCTCCATCATGCTGTTTATCCAAGCCTGTTTGTTTAAAGCCATTCCAAGCCAAGAAGAGGCAGGAAAAACATTTTTCCCGCTTTTTCATAGGGGATGATTTACTTTGCAGTCATGTTTTCTCAAGTGGAGGGTATTACAAGGGCCACCCTGAAGTCTTGTGAAGCGTCCTCTGAGACCTCAAACTGAACCTTTTGCTGCTGAAGAACACTCTTCTACTGCTCATTTGTCATGGTGTTTGTAGATTTGGGGTTTTTGTCATCCACTTCATGGAACTAAGTGAAGGAAGAGGACGGTCTTGAGGGATATGGTGGTTATCACATTTAGCTGGTTGTCGACTCTCCTATATGTAATTTGTATTATGTCCAGTGTAAGAGAAAAATAATAGTAAAGTATTCAATTTGCAAGTGGAGTTACTAGACTTTGTAAAAGCTGCTGTGTAAGATAGTTGTTTGTAGTTTGTGAGTCTGCAAATAAGCATGATTTTATAGTATTCAAAAAGCCAGAAACTTAGTTAATTTGAAAGAAGATAATAATAATTTTCCCCGTCCTTTTTTAATTGACAAAAGTAAAGCAATTTCAGGATGTAAAATGGACTTTCTGTATTGAATACACCTCTAGTATTGAGATACTGAATTATAAAACTATACAAAAACTGAGACTTTTTCAGGAAGTATGTGCAATTTTGAGAATAGTTTCAAGGTTTCACTTTCATTTTCTTCTTTAAAAAAAGCAATTCTTAAATAGAGGAGTGGAGAAAGAAAAAGAACGTTACATAATCCACTTAGTTGTTTTTCTTGCAAACCTTGTGTTGCTTTACATAACATTTACAGCATATAGCACGGCAGGGACTGGAAATGTCCCATCTGTGTTGTAAAGCCACCGTAGCACGGAGTTACCGTAAGGATTCCTGCATGGATCATCCCCGCACACCGCGGGGTGTGCTTACAAAACTCTGATGTGCTACGTGGTGCAGCAACGTTTCATTATGCATTCATGAGAAACTGCTGGCGACATTTTAGCCTGCAGTTAATTTTAATGTTAAGTTTAGGTTTTGCAAAGGACACGGTGTAAGAGAGTGCCTGCAGATCTCTTTCACTGGCTCCTGTTTTGGTTTGTATTTGCTGAGCCACAGCTGTTAGGGCTTCACTCACGTTGGTGTGAGGTTAGGTGATTAATTTACTGCTTTAAGGAAATCAAACCCCAAGAGCTTCTTAGTGGCTTTAGGAGAAACTGGTCCTGTTTTAATTACCCATTAGTGAATTACCAGCATGCCAACAACATTTTTCCTTGGGGTTCCCTGTTGTCATGTGATATCCCCTCCTCCAGGAGACCAACAGTATGTTCTTCTTTCCCTGTTGGGCAGGTGTTCTGTGCTGCCTCCTCACCTCCGCTGGGATGGAAGGCTAAGAAATGTAGACTAAAAAGGTGATGAAGGGAAGGGGCTGTCGTGCTCTATGTTGCAGGTTTTATAACAGATCCTGGGTTCTGGCTGCCAGGGAATTGTACCAGGATGCTTCCAGGGCTCTGCTTGGCATTTTAAGGATGCTCTGCTTCAGAGGCTGGGCGCTGAGTCCTTAACTGCAGGTTAGACCCTGTGATGAGAATTACAAACAAGAAGTGAGGGGGATGCTTTTGATTTGGCTTGTTTCAAATGCATAGGCTCTTCATACATAAAGTGTAAAGTGAACGTCTTTTAAATTAGCTGGTTTGTGCTTTTTGTTTTGGTTTTTTTAAAATTCATTTTTTCCTAGGCTTTTTCCTAATTTATGTGGTTCTCTGGCATGTTTTTGGTTTTTTTAACAGGCTGATGCTTTGCAAAATGTTGTGGTCAGGAATCTGGATTTCGCTTAACTAAATACAAAGGCTCTTTCTGATGATATGTCTGTGTGTGAATTTTTAAAGATTGAAATAATTTTAGCTTTGCACAGTTGTAAAATTCAATTTTAAAAACACATTTAATGAATTACGTGAGATAATCTTACAGAGCATGTTTGTAGTCAGAGCGTGAGAAGAAGTGAAATAAAATGAAACATTTATGCAGATACAAGAGAAGTCTGCGTACCTTCTGCCTGAAATTAAACCAACGTCCTCCTTTCTCATGGCTATTTGTATTATTTATAATTGCATGAGATGTGTATTGAGAGGGTGGCTGGGAAATAAGCTCTTAAATGTGAAAGCTCTTTGGTCTCCTAGGATACGTATGTAGTAATAGTTGTACAGTTATCCATGAGGTTTTCCAATGGGCTTCCTAGAAACCCTGTAAACTTCCAGGTAGCCTTTATTAACCACTCTGAAAATAAAAAGGTTTCTCATTTCACTGGGCACTGTGCAGAGCGTGCAAAATTTAAGTAACACAAGTTCTTTGATTAAGACTTTTTAAAAATCAGGAAGGGATGACACGCTTCTGAAAAACAGAATGAGAAACTGAAGATCATTCAGGCATTTGTTCCTTCTATTTTCACTAAACCTGTTTGCCCTCAGGATTTGTTGATGTTTAGGAATTTTGAAATAACTGCACTTGGTTTTTCTAACTGTAAATGTTTGTCCCAAGGAATAATTCCCATTTTGCTGTTTTTCCAGGATTTGAGGAGGGGAAGGAGGGGGAGAAAAAAACGGGAGAGCAAGTGGGTTGTCTGGCTGTCAGGAGTTGGTTTGTTTTAACTTGAAGATTAAACACTGTTGGTGAGATTGAGTGCTTTTGTTGCTGTATTTTCTTGCCCTAAGCATACTGTGTATCAATGTTAACAATAATTATTTGGGATAAGGTTTTACTTTTCAATGAAAATAGCTACTTCATTGCATGCTTTGGCCCCCAGTTCTTCACTAGCTAGGAATCTGTAAGCCAAAACACCCCCTGGGTTATATTTGCATGTTTGAATGGAATCAGGAAGCCAGTGGAAAACAGGGATCTCCAGCCAGCCAGAGCCTCACCAGTGCTGTTCTCCAAATCCATAATCTAGGAAAAAAGCACACCTTTTATTATATATGGAAAGCTGCAGTGATTTATTTTCACAGTCTCAGTGGAAACAAAAAGAGTCTTTGTAAACCCTTTCTGTTTTAGAGTCTATATAGTAATTAGAATTGGCTAAAGCTAAAGCAACACAACGTGCTTTAACGGCAAAGTATCAGTTCAGAATTTAACTTTATTGAAACTTAATATTAAGTTAAACTGGTCTGTGTGGATAAGCACTAAATCTGAGTTCATACATTTCTAGTCCTGAAGTTTACAAAGGGAAATGTATGCAAATTGCTCCCTTCAGCAAAAGTATGGTGTATTATTGAAGTAGCTTTCCAGTGTAACTTCTTGGTTCCGTGAGCAGTTTTATCTTTTCCATCTTAAAATTCTTTGGCTAGGATGGGTTTTTCATGACTGTGTCCTCCCTATATCTTTTATTTACAGTGTCAAGTTGTCTGGGAAGTTATCTATTCTTTCTGTGTTCTCATCCCATATGACTGATATTAAGAGGCAGTGTTACTTGTAGGTGAGTCTCCTGCTTTTAAAGCAAGTTGTCTCCTTTGAATGAAACTCTCATCATCTCCTTGTCTGGACTTCTGGTTTTCAGATTGCACACAGAAAGGACAGGATAAAGGCTTTTATTTGCCTTCTTCTTGGTTCATTAGATTGAAATTATGAGCTTTTTAACTCTGAAAATCAGTGAAAATCAAGGATGTTTTCTTACTTGCAGTATTAAACAGTTCTTCACTGAAGTGCAAAAACTTGGGTTCCTGATACAAATGTCTGTGTCTAGGTGGAAACTAGTAACTACAGAGCAGACTATTGTTTGGGGATTTTGTGGGGGTTCCCTCATAGTTCTCTGTATGAGAAGCTTAATGCAGAAGGGACCCTTCTCAGGATAGTGTGCACTTGTTTTCTAGGTATTCCTTAGCTTTTTTAGTGACTGCCAAATGAAGATGACTTGTGGCATTGTCTTTTTTACCCACTAGACCCTGTTCCTCTGAGTCACTGCACTACTCTGAACTTGATGGTAAATTTGGGTTACTTCTTAAAAGATCTGGATTTTACAAACAGACAGTTTGCAGGTGAACTTCGGAGTAACTCCTTGAATTCTCGTTGCTGTTGATAAGAGCAAAAAAGCTTGGAAGTCTGCTCTTTCCAAATAATCCGTTGCATGCTAGGGCTGTTGCTTGAAGCTGTCCTGGACTTAGGAACACAGCAGCTACTGCTGCTGCCTCTGTAGGAAGGGTAGGCAGGTGTTTGCAACCCCTCTGGTCCTTGTGTTGCATTTCTGGCATCCCACAGTCTTTGTGTACAGCACTGCTTCCTTTTGGTGGAAAAAATACATCCCATTGGAATGTGCATCCTTATCTTGGAGACACTATAATACTTTGGGATCGTTTGCACAGCTCCCAGTGGAGCAGGAGTGTTGTCTGGGGTGGTTTCTCGCTTTTGGACAATGTAGCAATAAAAAGAAAAAGTTTATAAAGTTTAAAAAATGTTTCATGTAAGTATCTGGCATAAAACATGTGAAAGTGTTTAGCATGACTTGGGAATAAAAAAGAAGTATGGAAATAAAAGGTGGTTTGAATTTTTTATGTCTGTGAACCTAGTCTAACTTGTTGAGAAGTGTTTGGTTTGGGAAAATGAGAATTGTGGTTAGGGAGTGCAAAGAAGATGGATACTCCAGAGGGTGAGTCGTCTGCCTCTTAAAGACCTTTTTCCAAAAGCACTGCTAATGAAGGACTATCCTTCAAAGCAAGACTGGTATTTTAAAAGCTAGCTCTTAAGGGTTGAATACATAGAATAAATGAGGAAGAGAAAATTGTATCATCCCCCACAGATGCAAAATTTCAGCCTGCTGAGAAGAGATTGGACAGGGAGGAGGAGGAGAAGGTTGGCTCCTTCCCGATGTAGCATGTTTTTGTCAGCTTCTGTTGCTGCAACCATTTTGACCATGGATACAGAAAAGTGGTGCCTGGAGTTAGGAATCTGAACTGTTATGCCTCTTTACCACACCTCTCCTTTACCACGGTCTTCTCAAAACATGGTGAATTGGAATTCCTTGGTGATGTGAGTAAGTGTCTTGTATATATTTTGAAAATTCATTGTTAACTATCTTAAGAACTGAAATGCATTTTTCTTTCATAATTTCGTGCCTTTGGTTTTTTTAACAACTTGGGTTTTGTTTGCTAGATGAGTGTAGCAGTGGAGTCCTGATGCCTCCCCACCCTAACAAACTTCTGAGCTTTCCCCCATTTGCTTGTAGCCTTCTGTGAGGACTTAACTCTCTTTTAATAAGCAATTTTATTCTAGTTTATTTCTTGATTTACAGTTCTATTAATGTATCTCTTTTGTATAAGTTCTGCATATGGTTACCAGTTTTATGTTTTACATACATGTTGCCACTTACTGTTTTTAGTGTCATTTTTCTTCTTTGATTTTAATTTTTACTACTCACTTAAAAGGTAATGATTTTAAATTTTTCCCTTTGTCTAGCAATGTTACCTTTTAGAGAACAAGACTACCAGGGAAAATGGACAGAAGTGCTGTAGCAGCAGTTCAGCTTTCCCTCTTCCACATTATTCATTCTGCAAGGGGGAGTTAGGAGATTGCTGCTTAATATTTAGCCCCTGTCACTTATGTGAGAATACATAGCAGGGCCTGCTGGACTGCTGTGTGTGTGTGCTACTATGCAGCTTTGCTAACACTTCTCACCTGAATCTTAAAGAACCATTTTTCAACAGTGAAAACACTACACTGAAGTAGTTTCTTTCTGAGGGCACTGACAGGATTCAGAGGATGTGCTAAAGCAGCCAAACTTTGCACCTCAGGCAGGGAAAGAGCTGCACCATAGAAGCTTCCCTATGTAATGGCTAGTGAAATTCTATTTTTTAACACAAGTGTGTGTGTACATATATATACAAAATGCAATCAGTCAAGGAAATAGGGAATGTGAAATAAACAGCTGGCAAACAAGGTCAGGAGATAGAGAAGTGTTCTTGGAAAAATGTCTAGGTTTTTTGCACTGAACAACTGTTGTCTCTACTTAGTGGTGGTGTAATTACAAGGGCTGAAGTAGGGAATATATAATTCCTACAGCAGGACTAAAAACAAATGCAGTTTTTGCTTCCATATTCTTTTTGTCTGTCAAATATATAGAGCCAGACTAGATTTTACATAGTCAACTCAATGTCCACTTCCTTTTCTGAATCCTGTCTGGAGGCCTCAGATCAAGCACTAGTCTACTGTATATGTAAAGACCTGTTTACATGCAAAGTATTTTAATGGGTTTTATTTAAGATAATATTTGTATATTTTTAGACTACAACTTCTAGATCTAACATGTTCTTATTATGTAAATTTTGCTGATGTGTGGAGCCATTTATTTTCAGTATCTGTACAGAGTACATCTGTTGCAGTATGACAGGTAGCCTAACTGGAAAGTCTCAGTGTAAAGGTTTTCATTTCTGAAAAGCATCCTACAGAATAATTTGGGGGTGTTTTGCACAAGTCATGTTCTGCCTTTTTTTGTGTGCCCAAAAAGCTGGGTCAGGCAGCTGCCTCTGAAAAGATTCTTTTTGCACATATCAGAAGGAAAGTTTCTCATGGAAATTAACTGGAAATTAAGTTACGTACAGCAGGAAAGTGAAATGTCTTCAGCAGACTTAACAGAGAGAGGCACAGCCATCATCCTAAAGTGTTAAGAATCAAAAAACTTGCCTTTATTGTGCAGTTAATTTAAGTGTCAGCTAGTGCATGACATCCTGACATAATTCCCAGGCATGAGTAGAGACTGCCGAGGCATGGCAGTGCTTTTGGAATGAGTCAAGGGGTGGCCAGAGCCAGCTGAGCTTTCCCTGATCCCTGGTTGTGCTGGGCTGCAGACCAGGTGGGGCAGTTGTGGTGGTGAGTTGGTCACTCTGCCTGCAATACCCCTGCTCATGGGCAAGTCATAATTTGGCCTGCAAGTAGGTAGTCTGAATTAAATACTCTTGATTATGGGCTCAAGTAGGCTCTTATTTTCCTCTTTTCTTTGAGAGTTCTGATGTGGTGATACTTGTTTGATTTCATTAGGAAGAAAATCAGCAGTCTCTAAGCAGGGCAGACCGGTTTAGGGGCTTGCCTTAGCTCACCAAGTGATCTTCCTTAGCTGCTGGGGTTTGGCAGGTTGAGGCTGAAAATTGAAGCTGCAAGCTTCAGACCAAGTCTCTAGACCATCCTCTGTGCTCTTTCTGCTGTACTTTCAAGTTTCTTCCTCTGGCCATGGGTTGTCATTGGTTCCTTTGCAGGCCATAGGCACTCACTCCTGCAGAGGACTCTGCCTCCTTTCCTGCAGGAAGAGGACAGTGTGTGGCTTATCATTTATCTGAGCTGTCTCTAAACCATGTCCTCTTGGCTCTGTCTTGCACAGATCTTAGAAATGCTTGTTTTCAAAGAGATTGGAGGTTTTTGTTAGCTTAGGAGGTAGCTTCATTTTTTTTACGCTATATCTAAGTTAAAGAACTGCTTAGTAACAGCATAGTTTACCTTTGAAAATAGCTTTCACCATCACTCAAGTTGTGATTGATGGGGGAAACCAGCTGTAACAAGTTATGCAAGGTGGCATACGCCTGAAGGAAGAGATGGGATGGTGTTTCTCCCTGAAAATAGTTAAGTCCTACAATTTAACTATTCAGAAAGTTCTTTTATCCTTTCTACCCCTCCACCCCCAGCTTCTCTCTGTCATCAAAGCCATTTCATGATTAATCCCAGTGCTGTCTCCCTGAATTTCCTCCATACACACCCATAGGGATGGGAGCTGATTATAAAGAAGTGCAGAAAAAGGGAACACAGCTCTCCAATTCCTTTATATTCTTTGAATCACTACTGCTCCTTAAAATTTGAAAAATCAAATTCTCTCTGTACATATCCAGGAATGAGCTACGTTTAATCTGGCTAAGTGTATTCTGTTCATCCACAGAAGTCCCCGTTTCAGGGCAAAGTGCGTAGGGGAGGGCTTTCCAGAAGGTTTAGCATCTTGATGGACAGCTTTCTGCTGCCTTCATCTCTCCCAGCAGAAAGGGTGGCACATATGGCAAGGGCTGGTGGACAGATTGCGCGGCAGAAAATATCCATGGCGGATAAGCAAATGTTTTACTCTTTCTTGCTTTTCTCCTCTGCTCCATCAGCAAGAAGAAAGCCTCACTAATTGTCTCCTTGTGATGGGTTTTTGACTGTTGGGGTACTTTTTTCACTTCCACTGGATATAAAAGCCCACCTGTTACAGCAGCAGTAATTTAATACTGCTTTCCTTATTCTTTTTGTGCTAGGAATGAAATCTGTCATTGGGTCTCCTGGCAGGTAAGTCTGCATTTCATCACTTTTATTTTATTATGTTTCTTCCTATTTACTTTTTCAGTGCTGCAAAGATCCAGAAATGAGTTTAGGAACTTGGAGGTTTCTTGCAGATTTTTTTTAATACGCTTAGGCCTAAAAGTTACAAATCTGCTTCAATTGTTCAGAGTCCTGGGAGCATCTTGAACTCCCCAGGTGCTTGTCCTGTGTTTGTGGGTTCCTGACATGGGGTGATTTCTGACACAAAGCAGGGTTAGCCCCCAGAAACAAGCACTTCACTTTCTACTTAACAAAAAATTGAATGTACCTAGAGAAAATAGATCTTTTTGCAATTTGTAAAGGCAGCTCCCACCTCTCTTATGAAACGTGATGGCAGAGAAAGGCAAATACTTGAGTGACATCTTGATAGGGTGGGCAGCAGTGCCTGCAAAGGAGAGGGTGCAAATTCAAGTTCTTTTGTGGGGTTTGTGCTTCCTGCAGACCAGGACATCTGACTGGCCATCCAAACTTGGGAGGCTCTATTCTAGTTTGTCTTGTGTGTCATATTTCCTCCTTCTTCGGCGTTACTCTTGTTCGGTTAGGACTATGCAAAATTTAATCTGTAGATGTGTAGCTGTATCTTTGTTAAAGATTCATACTTGTCTCCTTCTATTCTGAGATGATTTATGGGATATAGCTCTGTATTTGCTATAAAGAATGGATATTTCGTTGCAGGGACCTCCGTACAGTCACAGTCCTTATCTTTCCTGTCTCATTCGAGACCAATTTGACTAAAGTAAAGCTATTTTAATCTCCTGATCCCAAAATAGAAGCCATTCCATTTGTGCCATGGAAGATGGCTGCAGCAGGATCTTTGCCTGTTCGAGCAAATCCTTCTGCCCACTTGTTTTATCTCAGAGCACCGAGTCCCTCTTTCCTCTTGTCATCCTTTGACGTCGAGCATCCCTGGCTTTGAGGTGGTGGTTTTGGGAGGTGGGCATCATCCGTCATCTCTCCTAAGGATGGTCAGCCTTGTGCTTCCCCTCGGTTTCCCCCTTCCAGACATGTCTTTGCTCTCTGGTGTGCTGGTTGCTGAGATCCCCTGGGCCTCTGCAGGCAGCCGTGGGGCAGAGAGGGGGGCGCAGGCGCTGCTCCTGCCGTCCCCTTGCCTGGCGCTGTCCCCATGCAGCAGGGACCCTTCACGTTGCGATGGCAATTAAAGCCCATAGCCCCCAGTTGCCACGGAAACGCAGCACTCCACAAATACAAAACACAACTTACGGTCCTGTTAATTTTCCCAAACGCTCCTTATTTGTCAGATTTAAGCAGGGTTTCATGTTGCATCCTTGAAAAATGCTGGACTGTGAAAATACCCAGCAAGGGAGTGTGTGTGCACTTTTTTTTTTTGAGGAATTGCATATAAAAACCCTCACCCCTGGGGCGGGGAAGGAAAACCATCACCTGTGACCTGTTTGTTGTCTTTGCAGCGATGATGCCACATCAACACCTGGTACAGGGCTGACTCCTTGTCTGTGAGGGCATTCCTTTGATGGAACAAAAAGACTAGCAGAGAGGCAAAAAAGAATCTCTGGAGTGGTGTTTTCACTGCAAGCCCAGTGTTGCCTGGTTGTGGTTCAGTGGAACAAAGTCACCATTCAGGCACAATATTATTTAGTTTGAATATAAAAATTCCAGTCATTCTGCTGAACAACTTAAAAACATGGAAGAGGTTGCTCATCAGCACAAGAAATAGTTGTAATGGGTAATTGGCATGCAGTGGCAGTGGGGCTGCAGCTTTAGCAGAAAGTGTCCTAGGCTAATTGCTGTGCCCTGTCCATCTCTTGCAGATTTTTGACTTGGAGCTGCCAGGTGCCATGTTTTGACAAAACTTTCATTTGCTTGCATTTTGAAAAGAGGACGAGTCTGACAGGATTATTGCCTCGTAAACTTGGACAAGGATTGAATCGGGGTTTGGTGTTTCAAGGCAGCGCAGCCCTTGGATGTCAGTATAATTAACATGGATATTGTAAAGTCGATACATGTTGCTGGTACTGCTTCACTTGTTTGCTATATGGCTTTAATATTAAAGCATAGATTGTATCTAATGAGCTAGGTCATGCTTATTGGGAGATGGGAAATAACACTTTTCCCCTATGTTGATGTTTGCTAGCTATTTATTCTCATGTTTTTTATTAATTTCTTCTGTCTTTTATTCTTTCACGTAAGCTAGGCTCTGCTTTGAGAACAGTTACAAGTCATCAGCCTGATGCTGTAATTCCTGTGACGAATACTGGACAGGGAACTAGGAACTAATGTTTAATTAATGTTATGATGTGGTTTTAAGCAATGGGTTTAACCACTGTCTAGTTTTTCTTTCCTGGGGCTTATGTCAATCCACTCCTGACTGCTCTGAGGTCCTGTTCACAGCCGTGGCATTTGAATAAAGGAGGAAAATTGGGGGAATTATGAGACCCTTCCTAGCTAGCTTAGGCAGTCAGGGACTGTTGTCCATGGAGAAGAGATTGTGGAAATCCTGTGGCATTTTAAAATTAAGCCAGCCTTTCCTGAAATCCAGGATGGTGACCGTGCTGTTGTTCAGAGCTATTGATTGGGGTGTGTTATGTATTGCCCTGCAAGGTCAAATCTGCCTGGCCAGGACAGGACTGCCTGAATTTAGGGTCACATGAAACCTTCACCATAGCTGTTACAATTTTTTCCATATGCTCCCTTGCCACACTGGAGAGGGATGGGGATGGGTTATACTAGGGCTCTCCTGTGATGCCAGCAGGCAGCAAAATTTTGGGATCTTGTCTCCTCTGGGATGAAGAGAAGAAGCAACCAGTACCCAGTGGCCTTTAATCAAGGGGAAAATACAGGTGGACAGTTTTTGACTTTCAGAGGTTTAAACTACACAGAATAAACTAATCATTGATTCAGTGGTTAGATGGATCTTGATGCACATACATCCCTCTGGTTTGAGAGATTTTCAGTGCAGAACTGAGATTTGCATCCCAGCCATTTTGGGATACAGGGACAATGGAGTCCTCCAAAGGAACAGGGGTGTCATTCATCTCAAGGTGTTCTTTTGATATTTGCTTTTGGTTGAGGAAATTGCATAGACAATTGTAAACAAGTAGAAAATTGGGGTATTAAAGGTAATTTTTAAAGAAAATAGTTGGTAAGATGGATATGTTGCATAGTTGTTTACTTTGGGGGTATACTTGGGTTTTTTATAAAATTTTGAACAGTTGGTTAATGGGCTGTAAATCTCTAGGATTTTAATAAGATAGTTTAGAAATAGATTGATTAAATCTCTGAGAGCATTGATTGCAAAATACATGTTTCCATTGACTTCAAACTGGAACAAGTGTTAATTATTTATGACACTAATGTAAAGACAACTACCGTTAAAAGGTTAATTTATTGATACAATTCCAGTTTGCTTGTGGTTTTGTTGTTTTTTGTTGTTGTTTTTTTTTAATAGTGCCCATTCAGACAGAAGGAATAAACATTGTGAAATCTGATGGAGGTATAAAGCCTGACAATCTTTTATAAAGCCTGACAAGCTTTTGTAAAAAAATGTGTTGAGCTTCTCCAGAGAATGTTCACTGAATCAATAAATCAGAACTAGAGTAGACCTACAGATAAGGCTGATTTTTTGAGTCTAAAATCGCTCTTGTGCACACTCCACTTAAACTAAAATAAAAATTTGCACAGTTGGATGTCCAGTCTTGTCCAGTTCCCAAGTGGATTGTAATTTAAAACTTAATTCAGTGCACCACCTGCGCTATTTGACTGTTTTAATGAAGTCCTGGGAAAATTATTTTCTAAGGAATTTTATGACTTGAATAACAGGCCTGGCTGGCTCCTTTACCCATTTCATGTTTTTTATAATTCTGGTTATTTTTCCTGTTTGCAGCTTTCCTGGGCTGTTATCATCCTGTGGAGCTAGCGATCTGCTGTGATAAGAGATACAGAAAATAATATAAGGGATGCAGAAAGAGGGTTGAAGTAGGGTATTATAAATGCCCTGGTGTTGTGGATTTCAGGGATATAGTACTTTACATCAGAGAAATACAGACCTGACCTGTCATCAGACAAAAAACTCTGTGTTTGTGAACTCTGTAATAAATTGATATTTTGCACTGGGAACAGAGGGTAAAATGTCTTGAGATCAATAATTAGGCAGCCACAGTATATGATCAACAAAAATCCTGGTTATTGTTTCCTTGGTCATGGAATGGGTTTGCCCCAAGTAGGCACAGCAGTGTGAAATTAAAGAAATCTTGATTTTTTTTTTTAATTAGATTTTTTTCAGGATGATGATGTCTTTATTTATTTATGTTGATTATGGGGTTTTATTTGTTTGTTCTGTGGTGGCAGTGAGATTTTCTTTTTCTTTTAAATCTTCGTTCTGTAATCCACTATCTCCTTCTTCCACAGTGCTGCTGGCGGAGAGGTGGTGGAAGGGTGGTCATGTCAGCTGCAGGAGAGGTGGTGGGCTTGGTTTATTGATGGTTTAAGTTACCAGGGCAGTGGCAGCACCGAGGCAATGTCAGCTGCCACCAGGAGCAGCTGTCTCTGGCCTGGGGTAACACCTCTGCAGCAAAGCACAGCCCAGGGTGTTTGTCCCTGCACCAGCAGCATTCAGACACTGGGATGGGCCATAGGAACAGGTGTGTCTGTTCACCTCCTGCAGTGGTGGGAAATAGAGTGACTGCCTGGGTCAAGCTCTTGTGATTCCAGCAAATAGAGCCTGTCTCTGGGTATACCTTTTCTGGCAGAGAAGGCTTGTCACTATAATTTTTTACACGGCAGTGAATTTCTCAATAACTTCTATGGTTTTACATTTTGTTCAAAATTTAAAGGAGCTTGTTAAAATTTTTGACACACTAAAGGATTAAATTACAACCTCCTGACAATGTTCTCAGGCACATGGTGTGATTCTTGGGGTGTCCTGTGCAGGGCCGGGAGTTGGACTTGATCGTCCTGATGGATCCTTTCCAACTCAGAATATTTTATGATTCTGCATATCAGGACTTGGTCCTTTCTTGGGTGTTTGGCTGCTTGGAAAAGAAGGAAGACTCCTGGTTGTAGTCAGTAGTAGGAGCAGGTGTACAGTTTGGGCAGCACGCTCGTACAGTGGTTTTTGCTGCCTGTTCTGTGTCTCACTTTGCTCTGCAGGGCCTGTTGCTGTTGCAGGTACCCCCAAGTTCAATACAACTCCTGCCATATATTACTCCCCTGGTGCCTTGACTGCCAAAATAATTTGGTAAAGTCACAAATCAATGTTGTGTTTTTTCTAGAACATTTATTTATCTGGTTTATTTTGCATTACATAAAGACCAGCCATTAGATGGGTCTCATCCCTTCTGTGTTAATCCAGCAGCATGAATGCAGAGCAAGAGAGCTGTGATTTGAGCACGAGGGCCCTGTGCACTGCTCTCCTTATCTGCTCTCCAATCTTTGAGCGCTTACATAATATGTTTAAGACTGTTTTTTTGACTAATCTCTTTTGGGGTCTCATTTTGCGTTCTTAGTCTCCAGAACAAAGAACTGCTGTGCTCTTCCCTTGTGAAATCCTTTCCAGAAGGTGCACATTATCTACTATGAGACAGGGCAATGATGAGCATCAATTTCCACGGCAGAATAGAAGCCTGGATTACAAATTACTATTTAATCCTTTTTGCGTCAAAGGATATAATAATCCTTGTAAAATGTGCTCTAAGTCTTGTGCTTGGCTCTGTGAGGTTAAGGGACAAAAACCAAAATAGGGAATCTTGTAAAAAGTGAGACATGAGGAAATGTATGTGTTTCACATGAATTTCAGAATATATGTTTAGAACTGCATTTCAACAGCCAGAAATAAAAATGATGGGCTGGTACCTAGACTACTAGTTTTCTTTTCTCTGTGTCTTTTCTACTGCTCTGCTGTAAAACAGTTTCTGTCATGAGTGTTTCTTGCTGAATTGCAATAAAGAATTCAGGTACAAAGTAAGCATTGTTGAAATTCAATTTTTTTCTCCCCCCACAAGTGAGAACACTTACCAAAACTAACAAATATGGTGGTGTCTTAAGACTCTGAGAAAATTTGTTTTATTTTCTAAATCATCATGCTATGTGTGTCAAGCAGTGTGATCATGTAAGGGAGAGAAGGATAAATAAGTTTGGGAGGGATAAGGATTTAGTGTTTGAAATTGCAGACTGATGGCTGCACAACTTCCTCCCCAAGCAGCTATTTTAAGAGGGACAAAGTTTAATAATATAAAAAGTTTAGAAAAAAATCCCATGATGACAGACCTAGAGTCCTGTCTTGCCACACTGAGTGTACTGTAACTTCATTAGGTAAAAAGCAAAACAAGTAAGTTGTTTGAAAGCAGTAGTTTCATATGATTAGTTTATTCCATATTTTTATTACTGTCCTCTGTACTAAATCAGATGGAGGCATACTGGATGGAATCTGTCCTTCTTACTGTGTAGTAATCCACAGAGAAAACATGGAAGTAAGTGATGGTATAGCTCCAATATTACTAATGGAATGAACCAGGGTAAGCCGTTTGCTATTATTCTCAGTGCAGTGTATCTAGAACATTGCAAATAACCTAATATTCTGTACAGTCAAAATCCTAAAAACAGAGTAGGACCAGATTAAAATTGTTATCTCATATTAAAGAACGCATTTAATTATTTGATCATATAAGCATCATTCCACAATAGGGTATTTTTATGCCAGATGCCAATTGCATGCTTCTAGTGTGACAACGCATAATGTGGTGTCCTTGCTGTCACAAAATGGTCACTTCACAGGTGAAGACTGCACTGCACCCCTTATGAAGCCATAAAATGTCTATGTTTTAAAAGGGTTTGTATTTGTAGATTTTTTGTTGTTCTTTTATGACAAACTTACAGAAAACAGCATATTCCCCTAATCTATCTTGCTGTTGTGTTTTGGTAAACCCAGAAGTCAAATGTTGTGAAGAGAGCTTCTATATTTCCTGCAAAATGAATTTCTATTTCTTGATTCATTGCAGAAAATGACTGAAGAGCATATATAAGTCACCCTGGAAGAAGTTGCTTCGCTGTGAGCTTTACTTGAGCACCCCCATCCTATGAGAAGGAAGAGGAGAAGGATCCATCAGCCTTCTCTGCTGTAAAATGGGGACTACAGGTGACGACATGGCTGCAGTGGAGCAGAATGCCTCCTTGAACCCTCTGTGCTTTGAGTGTGGCCAGCAGCACTGGACAAGGGAGAACCATCTCTACAACTACCAGAATGAAGTGGATGATGACTTGGTCTGCCACATTTGCCTTCAGCCCTTGTTGCAGCCGTTGGACACTCCCTGTGGACACACTTTCTGCTACAAGTGCCTAAGGAACTTTCTGCAGGAGAAGGATTTCTGCCCACTGGATCGAAAGAGACTCCATTTTAAACTCTGCAAAAAATCCAGCATCCTTGTTCATAAACTGTTAGACAAGCTCTTTGTTTTGTGCCCCTTCTCTTCTGTGTGTCAGGAAGTGATGCAGCGATGTGACCTGGCGGCACATCTTAAAAACAGGTGAGTGCTGCAAGTGCTTGCGTTGCATTTTCCCCACATGCTTGTTTGTGACCAGTTTGTGTAGCAGAGAAATTGCGGGCAGGGGAGGGGGAGAGAGTTGATGATGTCTTTTAAATTCACAGCAGAAGACCCTAGGAAATGGTCAGTCTGTAACTGTGCACAGGCAATGCACTGGATTACCCTTTTTTGTACATCACACCAGAAAATAGGGAAGACTGCTTGGTGATAGCCATAAGGAGAATGACATGGATCTTTAGAGGTCTGAAGAAAATGATTTGTCAAAAAAAAAAAAAAAATACTGTGGTAGTTGATTACAGTAGGGGAAAAAAGGCTATGGTAGTGGGAAAATTAGAGATGTGCAAATTCTGTCTGCAGAGGGGAGAGAGCTGGTGCAGTAGGAACAACAAAGATCAAGTTCAGATTTTAGGGGAAAAAGCTTTATGATGGTCAGGCAGCGGCCTTCAGATTGGTTAATGGTGGTTATCCATTCCCCATGTTTAGAAGTGTTTTTATGAACATGTTAAACTTTCATCAGGAATAGTTACATCAGAATTGATTCTGCTTTGAGGTAGGCAGGTGGACACAGTATCTCAGGATTGGTGGGCCTCCTCTGCCTGGCCTCACTCCAGTCCAGGGCCACTGGTGACTACCCAGACAGAAAGGTTCATTTGAGAGGTGCATGTATTTCTTTCCAATTCTTGATCTTTTTCCATTTAGAGACTCTTGGAGACCATTTTTGGGTGTAGAGAGTGATGTTGCAGAGGAGATTGGGAGTGTGTGTGTGGTGCAGATGTGCCTGAAGGCAACTGGTCTACAGGGAGGGGAAAAAGGACAGACACCACCTGCCTTGGAAACTGTTAGTTCACATTTACATTTCCAGTGTGCCCTCCTCCTTTTCCCACACATCCTGAAGGCTTCTGGGGATTCAGAGGTTGGGAGGACCCTGGGCATGCAGAACATGCAGCAGCTCTGTGGTCTGTGGTAAGCATGGAGCTGCTGGGGTATTTTTTGTTGTTGTAGTATGGTGTCCATGTCAGGGAAGTACAGGGACTAAATAATGCAGAGCCTTTCTCTCTAGGTTTTTATCTCTTTTTTTTAGTTCTCCACATGGCTTCCATGTTAGCTTGAGCACTTGCTTGTTTACTTGTGGCAAGTAGTTTCTGACCTATATGATGACTTGGGGGGTGGTGAGGAGGCCTAACTGTTTTATGATTTATAATCCTGATATTTAACTAATTAGATTTTAATAAAAGGCAAAATGCTAGCAAGACTACTGCCAAATATTTGATTCATCTTCTGCTTTCCCACTGTCATATATCCCTCACCTCATCAGTCCTTTTTCCTTGGTTAACATAGTTTTGAGTGATATTAGGGCTGTTTACAACAGGATCACATAATTGTACATAGAACACTATGTATGCACTCTTTAAGTGCATGTGAAATATCCATTTACTCAATGCCCAAGGTTATCATGGAATCCAAGTGAGCTGAGTCACAGGCTTTTCCTGTTTGTTGACTGGAAAAAAGCTTTCAGTTGCAAAAAGCTGCTCATTTTCAATTTCTTCTGTTGTCTTGGTTATCTTGGCTGATACACATTTTGAGTACATGGTGATTTACAGTTTTCAATTAAGTTTATTTGCAAACATCTGAACACCTATAAATTATCATTGCTGATATAAATCATGGCAGCAACTGCAAAGTTTGAATTTAATTATATATGAATTAGTGAATCCAGTAAACTTCTACTACTGATCATTACGTTTAACAAAGAAATACAAAATTCAGTATTATTGTGTTTGTCAGCATTGATTAATATAAACCAGTCTCAACAGGCCTTTACATGAGCTGGTTTGTGTTTCTAAAGAAAGCAATATGGTTGGTTAATTTTCACTGTCTAAAAACTTTTGTACTGGGGTTTTCCAGTGTTTTTTATTGTCTTCATTTGAGCATAAAGGCTGGAAGAAAATGTCATTGTATTCACGAGGTGCCTCAGAGTGTAAGGAGCATACTGCAGGATGCTCCCACAAGGAGATGAGAGACATCAGATACAAACCTGATTATTTCACAGTCACTAATTGCACTCCATGATACCTCATTGCACAAAGAAAATATTTTTGATTTCTCAAACTCTTGAATTTCATTACATTCACTTGTAAACTTGGTTTTTAAAGTTAAACATAGTGCATGTAATACCATTTAAAGGGAAGAACCATATGAGTCATGTACTGTTTTTCAGTCACTTCATACAGAAAATTTGTTAATGTTTGGTAAAGTAAGTGTCAGTTTCATTCCCTGGAGTTGCTTAAAGGAAAGGCTAGATGTGGCACTCAATGCCATGGTCTAGTTGACATGGTGATGTTTGGTCATGGAATGGACTCTTATGGTCTCAAAGGTTCTTTCCAACCTACTTAATGCAGTGATTCTGTGATTTCTAAATGTCAAAAGTAAATTTATGAGAAGAAAATCTGACAAAAAGTTAATGAGATTTCTGTGTATGATTTTAATTGAATTGATTCTTACAAGTTATTCAGAAGTGAAAGAAGTCCTTTATAAAAAATTGTGAAATTCTTACAACTTTAAAATGAGAGGTTTGAATATTCTGTTTATTGCTTTTGAGTTGGGCTTTAGCTTTTGCCTCCTGTATTTCCCTATGGTAGCTTAAGTTACCATTTTGGGTGGAGACATTTTTGCAACTGGGTAACATTGAAGATAATTTTATGTCAAATTAAGTTTGAACTTTATATAGGATTGCAGTTTTTGGGGTTGAAGTAACAATTGAGCTATTCACTGTGTGCCCCTCAGCATGCTTAATATAAGGACTTAGAGTAACAAAATCCATAGGAAGACAAGTTGTTAAGGTACAGAATTTTATCATTCAAAATCACAGCAATCCCAGTTATCTTGGTGTTTATGACAGTGCTGGTGAGCCCTGTTCTTCCCACCCTCTCCCATATTAGCTGCAGGCACTGTCCCTGCCTGGCACTTTGGAGTACCCGTAGTAAAGAGGATCTCTGGGATTTAACCCTGTTTTGAATAAGTGGATAGGCAACAGATTCATAGTTTTTTATATACCCTATGGACTCTACCCATTGCTGGAAAGGTAAACAAATCTCTCTGTGGTTGTTCTCTGCTCTGAAGCCGCTTGACTCCTTGTAAGCTTCTCACATTGTTGAGTGGGAGAGAAGTATGCAACAAAACCAAAATCATTCTATTTTTCCTTAGTCTTCTCTGATTCCCAAACCTAGATAACTCCTGGTGCCTCATTTTCCCCACTTTCTTTTTTTTTTTTTCCCATTCTTTTTTTTTCCTCCTGTCAAAAGAGAAACTAAGACCCAGACACTTAAATTTCCAAAGCAGCACCAGGTTCTACTTTGAACTGCAGCTGTAAATCTTGTCAGAATTACTGCTTAAGGGCACTTTGCTGGCAGAGTTTTATGAGCAATAGCAAAGGCACTCGGGTTGCTTCTTTGCAGTCTTTGCTTAAATACAGCTCCTGCTTGGAAAATTATTTAGTGCAACTGGTTTGAGGTTATTTAGTGTGTTTGCTTTTATCAAACCGCTAGACTGGGCAGAAGCTGATGGCGTAGGTTACAATGAATCCTTTCTTTTCAGTAGTCAGTGAGCAAATGTGTTTTTCAAGCTCCTACTGTTATTCCACAGAAATACCCTGTAAACTACATCTTAATTTTGTATGAAAGCTCTTTTTATCAGCCAAGAGAGATTGCTGCTGTTCCAAGAAGTCAGCTTTTAAATGAGAAATCCAGCAGACTTCTCTGTAACAAAACAAAACAAAAACTCACCAAACAAAAAGACCCATTTTTCTTCTCTGTCTGATATGAATTAAGAGAAATTGAAGGTAAAAGCTATGCTTTGTCACCATCCAGAACTGGGCAGAAGCTGGTGCTGAAGAGGGGAGAGGAAGAAGTTTGAATATAAGCAGAAGCTAATTTCACATCCCTAGAAAAACTGCCCTTCAATCTTCCCATTAAGTAACAATCACTCACTTGCTTTAGCTGGATAGTTTTACTATCTTAGAATAATTTGATTTGAAATCTTACTCTTGATTTTACATCTTGATTCATGAAAGAAATTAAAGAATTTCTAAAAAATTTTAAAACAGTCTTGCCTTTGTTCTTGTTCCTAGACAAGGTATTCTGGCTTTGTGGGTAGGTATGAAATACCATTTCTCTAAGTTTTGAATTTAACCCTTATTTACACAATTTGTTTTATGATAATGTTTTAATGAGTAAATGAATCCAATCTTCAAAGCTTGTTTTGATCACGAGGTGCCCATCTGTGTACATAATAGATTACAAGGTTTGGTCCAAAATGCTCTTTATCCTAGATATTTGGTATTAGTGAAAGTGTGCACCTCTGGAGATTTATTGGTGCTTAACTGTTACAACTGCTGTATGGTTTTGCTGTTTGTGAATAATACATTCTTATTGCCAACAAAAATCTTTTTATGTTACAAGGGGAAAGAAAAAAAATCTCCATATAGGTGTGCTTGAATACCAATACAGGGTTTTGCTGCTTGATAGGTGGCATGCTGTGTTTAAGACCTAGGAACTGGCATCCCATAATTAACATCTCCACTAGACTGCTACTTTCCTGGCAATGCAGCTGCACTTTACTAGACTGAAATTCAGGGTCTATTACGATTATTGGTTAATTTGGGGAAGAATCTGTGGGGGTTTGCCCTTTTTGGCCTCATACAGTGCTGCACAAAAGGGATTCCACTGCACTGAGTCCGTGTGCTCAGGAGGCTGGTTACGTTTCTCGGTACTAGCTTTTGAACTGATAACTAAACATCATTGGCCAAAATAAAACTCAAATCTATTTATATTTAGTGTGATGGCTTTCATCAGCTGCCAGGTAATGATGGGAGAATGTGCTCTGTGAAGGAGGCTGGAGAAGGACCTGGCTTTGACAGAAATAGGACACTTCCAGGGATGAGTTTTCTGCTGTCCTGGTTTGACACGGCTTAAAAATCCCCAAAACTCTAAGCTGTGCTTTGCCACCTCGAGCAGGTCCTTTGGGCTCCTCAGGCCTGGTGAGATGGCTGAGTCAGAGCCAGCAGCAGTGCGGTGGTTTTAGGAGGTGTCTAAGGAAGTATCTGGCTCACGGAAGGAGTCCAGCAAGGCTGGACTCTGTTGTCAGGCTCAGAGGGATTGTGGTTGTCTGACAGTGTTGGGTTTGAACTGTTTATTTAGCTCTTTGCTGAGAAATGACCACTTCTATAGCACAGCAGTTCAGGGACAGCAAGGGCATGCAGCTTGGGGTGGTTTTGTTCTAAATTCTTGTGAATCGGTATGGGAGAGCATGTCTGTCAGAGCTCCCAGCAGACAAAAGGTTTTCTCTGCAAGAGCATTTACCCCTTGCAGTGTTGCTGCAGAAGTGAGTGATGTTGGAGATTGTTCCTTTTTATTTTTATTTCCCCTATTGCCAGCGTTCAGATTTGAGGGAGCATGAGGCTAACCCATCAAGTTAAAGTATGTTAGAAATACTGAGAGAGGTGATAGCATCTTTCCTTTTCTTGGTCTCTTGGGACTTGTTATTTTGAGGTTTGCATTGTGAAAGGGTCAATAGTAGAAATTTCTTGCTGATTTTCACCTGTAATTGTGTGTCTCTGGCTACCAGACAGATATATTGGCCTATTAGTCCCACAGTGGTTTTCTGTAGTTAATACTGTCTGGGCAAAGCCAAGAAATAGGGTTGTGTTCCATCGTTAAAATAAGAGAAACATTTTCAAAAAGCAAAACCTTTCAAATAATTTTCATGTTTCCTGCTTGTGCTTTCTTAACTTTGAAGAACAAAATTACCAGCAGTTGCTTTGGGGAAAAACCCCAAGGAATTATTTCTGAAATTCATCATGTCATAACATGAACTGTCTCTGATGTATGTTTTTATGCGTATTTCAGAGCATGTTTGGGTTACCTTTTTCTAGTCTTCTAAAAATGAAGAACACAAATCTCTGGGGGCTCCTTATAGCACCTTTCAGTATATGGAAGGGATGGAAGAGAGCTGGAGAGGGTTTTTTTGTAAGGGCATGTAGTGATAGGTTAAAGGGAAGGGCTTTAAACTGAAAAAGGGTAGATTTAGGTTAAATAGTAGGATGAAATTCTGTACTGTGAGGGTGGTGAGGCACTGGAAAAAGTTCCCTAAGAAAAGCTGTGGATGCCCAATCACTGAAAGTGTTTAAGGCCAGGCAGGATGGGGCTCTGAACAACTCAGTCTAGTAGAAGGTGTTGCCTGCCCAAGGCAGGGGCAGTTTAAACTAGATGATCTCAAAGATCTCTTCCAATCTATGTATATAATTTTAAAAAATAGGTATTTTCAAAGAGATATATGTATCTAGTGTTATGTATGTATAACATGGCTGGGGGTAACAAAAGCTTTATCAACGTTCTTTGGATCTGAAAATTTTGTTAGCAGGTCATCTTTAAAATCCATGCTGAAACAGTCTAACCATATAATTACCAAATCCCTTTTACAGAGTGTCAGAACAGAATTGTGATTCTCAAAACATTCTGCTTTGATAAGTTAGGATGTCATTGCATTTCTGCTGTTAACACATTTTTTCTCTTGCAAGAATAAATAATTTCTTCTTTTGTTATAACAATCTGCCAGGTTCCCAAACACTGAATTCTTTCAAGAATGTGTTGGGGTTTTTTTTTCTGACACTGCTACAATATGAGTGGTTTTAGCTGGTCAGCAGCTTCAGAAGCAGGAACTTTGAGGACATCAAATACTGTGAGAAGTGATTTATCAGACACTGGCAAAACTGTCACAGAGGCAGATGTAAGATTGATATCTACATCTCATTATGTGCACGTAAGTGCAAGACGATTCGATAAATGAAGGCTTTCTATAAATTTGCAACATTTTTTGCGCTTTTTTGCAATAAACTATTGTAGGCTTTTAAACATAAGCAAAAAAAAAATACTGCATTAAGAGTAATGGAAACCTACAAAACTGAGTTTGTAGTGAAGAGCATCAAATGCTGAGGGAGCATTGTTGCATAAGAGAAACAAGAATTGCACCTCCTTTGTGAAGGCAGAAAGAAAAATCAGGAATCAGGAGGGAGAAGAGAACACCTATTGGCCCAAGAGATGATGATTAACAGAGCTGTTACTTTTGCTAAACCTCTCATACAGATTCCTAGAGAAGCAGAATTTTCCTTCAGTATTTTAACACTTATAGGTAAAATTTTCATCTCTTTCCTCCTTTGAGTAAGCCCAGGAAAATACAATGCTTACTTCTTTTGGCTTCCTAAGATAAAAGGAGATGGATTCAGTGGGTCTCCAGTTGTGTCTTGGAACAGGGCTTCTCTTAGGTGGATTTTTTTTGCCTATCCTGTTTAATCTTTCCAGCAGATTATCTTCCAGAAACTAAAATGTACAGAATCCACCTTCTAGTGGAAGGCGTCCCCTGTCCATGGCAGGGGTTGGAACTTGATAATCTTTAAGGCCCTTTCCAACCCAAACTGTGCTGTGATAACAGAATAAGTCCATGTTCAGAAGGTGTAACAGCACATTGAGTTCATGGCCAAATAACCACCTAGTAGAAGTTTTGTGAAGAAAGCAGTATTGGGGTTTTGTCGACTAAAATAGATTTTAGCCTTAAAATTCAGTGTTTAATATTTTTTTTTATGCTGTGTTTAAATCTGTGGCTTTGAAGAAGACTGATTTAACTCATTGAAATACTTGGGCATTTTGTGCTCCAAACAGGGCTGCAGGCTTGAAGCATGATGTCAGTGTTGTCTTCACAGGTGTCCTGGGGCTTCTCATCGGAGAGTTGCTCTGGAGAGAAGGAAAACCAGCAAGCTGCAGGCAGAAGCAGAGGGCGAGAGTGGTCTCGGTGGGCCGGAGCAGCCCAGCAGTTTATCTCCGGACGCTGATCAGGGAATGGTGCCAGCTGAGCCGAGCTTTACCTCGCCCGCCCTGCCCGCCTGGACGGACGAGCCCAGCATCGACAATCTGCCTTTTGAGGAGAACACAGTAGCAGACAGTATGTCATCACTTATCTTCTCAAGTCTCTTTTATCAGATGTGGAAACATTTGCCGTGTCAGAGTTTGTCTCTTACCAACTGTGAATGTGCATCTTCGTCTTTGGCTCTTTTCTTTTGCAATTTCTGGAGAAATATTAGCGGGTTTTGATTATGTGCAAGTTAACAACTGAGTCACAGTCACAGGCAGGAAAGAGATATCTCAGAGTGTGTGCCAGCTACTGTGGTGCTATGTTGTCATTTATTGTGTCACAGTGCAGTCGTTCATGTTAATCTGCTAGTGGGGCTGGCCTCACAAGTGAGATGGGAGGAGTGTAGTTTCTGTAAAATTATGGAAGTTGCTTTCCAAGATGAGATTTGTTTTTCCCTCTTTATCCTTTCCTCCCAACTGGATCAGCAGCCTTCTCACACACGGAGTGCTGTTCTGCTCAAGCAAAAAGGCAGCTGAATTACTGCGAGCATCTGCACTGAATGAGCAGTAACGCCTTTAGCATCTGGGATTTTAGAGAGGAAGAACTGAGCCTTACCACAGAGGAAGGTGGTCCTGTCCCCTTTCTTCTCCTCTATATTTGCCATCCTTTAGCATTCTCCTTTTTCTTAGTCAGTTGTCTCCACGTTTGCTTCGGAAATGGGGTCCTTCAGTTGACCCAGTAACTCAATAGCCGCTCCTCATGCAATTGCAAAACAAAGGGGTTATCATGGGGTAACCCCTAAAATACATTTTTATCATCATCACCAAATGTAAATCCCCAGGTGACCCAATGAAGGATATAAAATTTATTATAAAGGATGGGATCCAAAGGGTTCAGAATATCCTGTTCCAATCCAAATGACCCCATTTCAGGAAGTATGGATGCTGCTAAGTCATTGGCTCCTTTCTAACAGGTTAGGGTTTTCAACAAGTAGTGGAACTGATCCATTTGCACTGGTTTAGTTTTTTGTTAAACTGCTGCTTTGTGGCCTGTCTACATTATCTTTTGGTGATTTATTTTATTGGAAGTGAATGAGGTAGAAAATATATTAATTGTCTTTCTTTTTAAAAATAATTGGCAGCAAATCAACAGCCACCTACCTTGCCTGAAGGAGAGATCACTACTATTGAAATTCATCGGTCCAATCCTTATATTGAATTAGGAATTAGCATAGTGGGTGGCAATGAAACACCTTTGATCAACATTGTCATTCAAGAGGTTTATCGAGATGGGATCATTGCCAGAGATGGAAGACTTCTTGCTGGAGACCAAATACTTCAAGTATGGAACCTAATTACGTATTCTGTCTGCTTGCTTTCTCTTCACTCCTTGCAGAATTGTTGTTAAAATGAGATGGAAGATTTTCCTTGTCAGACTATGTTGTGTCAATGTTAGCTTTGCAATTATCAGTTGGAAAGCAAATTAATATTCAGAGGAGAGCCTGTTGTTCTAGCACTTTTGGCTATCGTGTTTTATGCTTTTTGTCAGACCAGTCCCTGGAATTCTCTTTCCTCCCTAGCATCTGTTGTCAACATTTAAAATACAAGTTTATCTTTCTGTTTTTAAATGTTGTGGGACTCGGTCCTTATTTCAACTTTATGCATGCATTCCAAAGGAGCCCAAGGTTATTTCTGGCTAGCTAGTTGGCGTGACTTGTCCTATATAAAAAGCAATTTGTGGATTGTAAGGCTGGCTTCGTCTAAACTGTTATTTAATCTGGCTTTAGTGTTGCTTTCCAAAAGGTGAGGCAGTTGACCGGCATCTTTCAGTAAGTATAAAAAACTCAGTGATAGGCTTCAATGGAAGGATTTAAAGTAGGGTGCTCTAAGTATTTAATGAAAAAAAATAAACAAAATGTAAGCTGGTTTTGATCGAGTGTGTATTTTTGTTTGGGTTTTATGTAATTAGCCAGAGGCAATAGAAAAACATCAAATTCTATTAATTTTGAAGTTTTCGCTTTTATATTAAGGGAAGAGGTTGTTTATATGACACTTAAGAAAGGCAGTAACTGAGTGCTACATAAACAGAACAGTCACCCAGCTTCTATTTTTAATCATTCCACCTGAAATAAATGTATTATCGTCAATTCAAAGTTACTTCAGTAAGAATGTTTGCTTTTGATCTGGCAGCCTAAGATCAGTCCAAATGTAGTTGTAAGCTGCCTTCATTTCACTGTTTTGAAATCAAGCTGACAGAAGTAGCTTAAATACGATAGTTACCCTTGGAATAAAATTAGTTTGCACTTCAGAAAATAAAGTCCCTTTTGAGAAATGTGCTTTTTTCATCTCTTGGTGTGTAAGTGTAGTGGCTGGCCAAGAAAACAGCCCAAGAGGTTTCCAAGATGTTGCCTTTTCAACAAGTAATTGCAGACACTGACTGAATGCTGCCTCATTTATTTTTATACTAAGAGTTCTACTTGTTTGACAGAATAGGGAGCTTGAGTTCCAGTGAAGCTTTGGAAATTCCTGCTGTTTGGGCAGGTGTCAGTTACAGTTTCCAAAGGCATAAATGGCAGTGAATTGACTGTAAACAGGAATTTACTAGCTGCAGTGAGTCTTCCCTATCAACAGCCCAGCAGTGGGGCTGTCAGATGCTGCATGGGTGTCCATGATAGTCCCTCTCTCATGCCAAGGGAGAGGTACAGAGGGTAAAACCTAAATTTTTTGGGCAGAAAGAATATCTTTATTTATTTGAATTTACCTGTGCAGGTGCTGAGCTGTTGTATTAAAATGATCAGGTTCAATCTCTGCCATCTGGAATTAGGTGCACTTAGGTGCAGCTCAGCATGCACACTTTGGTTGGATATTTCTGAAAATGTGTTCCAGGGCTTTTATGAGCTGTAAAGGTCTAAAAGAAAGAGCCAGAAAGAACTGTGAGAGGAAACTCAGCATTTTCTTGCCTAGTCAAACAAGAAGTATTACCCTTTTAAGAGCTGTGGGAACAGCATTTAGTAACAGCTACATAAAAGCTTGTGTTGTCTGAAAGGTACAGATAGGTGCCTAACATTTTGAAAGTGCTCTACAAATGGTCTCTTTTTTTGTGCTGGACTGTGACTATAATTCATGTGAAGCGTGTCCTAATGAGACTTTCTTTCCCCAAGAAGTGCTAAGGCTGTTTTTATTCTGAAATTTTAAACTGCCTTATAGAAGGAAGAATTACATTTTATTGCATGTATTCTTCTGTGCCCTTTGAGTGCTCCCATATTTTATGTATTTACTTTAGCTAGCTACAGTTAAAAATAAAAATGGATTTAACTTAAGGGCCCTGATGGATGGGCCTTAGTTGTTTCTGTGTGAGGCAGCTCTAAATCTTACTTCTCCTAGCTGTGCCCCTTTTCCTTCTGCCCAAGCCTGTCTCAGGGCAGTAGCAAAGCAGGACACACCGTGGTTCTGTCTGAGCTCATGGTGCTGCCAGCAGCAGTGGCTTTGTGCTGGCTTTTGGGCTGGAGGTGTTTCTCAGGGAGGGTGTAGTCCTCCTTCACCACTGGGAACCACCACAGCCAAATGGTTCAGCACAGACTTCTGGGAGCCCCTCAGCTCAGACGCGTGATGTAAATGTGGCAGCTGTTGCACGTGGATTACTTGGTATATTTTTATAATTTTAATATTGCTGTTAGATGGTGAGAAGCTGCATATTGGATTTTACTTAGGTTGCAGTGGAGAGTATAAAAAGGCTTAGGTGAGGCACATCAATCAGTATAGACTATTTGGTGTTAGTTTCTATCTGCTGAAATCATGGGGCAGGAGTTCCTCCACCAAGGCTAAGGATGAAATTCTAATGTTAACTTTGAATCCTTTCTTACAAAACAAGGCAAATACAGCTTTTGTGCTGAATTTTTATCATACTCTTCTGCCAAATCTCACTGTACTGTCAGTTCTTATTTTTACAGTGCAAGAAATGACTGAAGATTACTGATCTTTGTATCAGAGGGCCATATAACAAACACAGTTATTAGTTCTACATGGAGAAAGTTTAATCTCTCTTTCATTTACAACTGAATTTTGGGTGATACAGGTCTGAAACTCTGGCCTAGTTGAAATCTGTGGAAAATCTAAGTTCATGCTAAGACTTGAGAATTAGTACAACCACCTTTTTTTCTACTGTCTTAATGAATCAATTTCATTATTCTTGAATTCAGTTTTTTTGAATTTTTTTTTTCACATAATGAGAGTACTGCATATTTTTGTAACTACACAAGCTTGCTTCAGAGATTTGGATGCATTCTTCTAATAGCTATTATTTTGCAGTTCTAAGTGATGCTGGGCTTCAAACTGAAAATACATGCCATGTGCTTCTTCTGGAGAATAAACAATGTAAAGGTCTAAGGAAGACAAGTACAGGAGACCAAGAGGACAAAAACCTTGGCCTGTGATGGCAGAGGGTGTTCAGTTTTGGGGACATGTCATCTCTGTGGGAGAAGGCCTGAAATATACTAGGGGAAGCTTAGATTGGATATTAGGAAAAATTCCTTCACGGAAGGGTTGTTAAGCACTGGGACAGGCTGTGCCTAGGGAAGTGGTGGAGTCACCATCCCTGGAGCTGTTTTAAAGACATGTAGATGTGGACCATGGAGACATGGTTTAGTGGTGAAGTTGGCAGTGCTGGGTTAACACTTGGACTTGATAATATCGAGGATGTTTTCCAACCTAAAAATAAGTTTGTAGACTGTGTGAGTTTGCAAGAAAGAATGGAAGGACAAGAGAGGAAGCCTAGTAAGCTCAGACATGCGGATCGCTCTGAGGCTGGCTTTGCAGTGAGCGAACTGACTTTGGAAAGGACTTAACTAAACGTACGAGAACATCCTGGTGACGATTCGTTTTTGCCGTTGTGTTTCAGGTCAACAGCTTTGACATAAGCAACGTGTCCCACAACCACGCTCGAGCCGTGCTGTCGCAGCCGTGCTCGGTGCTGCACCTGACGGTGCTGCGGGAGCGGCGCTTCGGCAGCCGCACGCACAACCACGCCGACGCGCCGGGCCCCGGGCGCGAGGACAGCTTCCAGGTGACCCTGCACAAGCGCGACTCCAGCGAGCAGCTGGGCATCAAGCTGGTGCGCAGGACGGATGAGCCGGGGGTCTTCATCCTCGACCTCCTGGAGGGGGGCTTGGCTGCTCAGGATGGCAGGCTCTGCAGCAACGACCGCGTGCTGGCCATTAATGGACACGACTTGAAGCACGGCACACCCGAGCTCGCTGCTCAGGTCATACAGGTAATTTGCTTTCCCTAGGCGAGCCCTTAGCTCGGCTTTATTTCTAGAGTCTGTTCCCAGACGGAACGGCTTGTGTGAGCCCTAAAAGCCTGTCAATGTAATTTACAGTGATTGAATGTTTTGAAAATAATAGTGAAGAGCAGGATCTGCTTTGGCACCTACCAGATGAACTTCACCTCCTCAGAAGTGAAAAATGCATTAGTCTTCCCTGGAACGCAGCCTGAAGGTTAGAAGAGAGCTCATGTGAGCAAGGAGAGTAGCCTATTGTAACTTATTGTTTAGCAGGGAACAAGAAAAGACAGAAGATTTTTATGCTTATGTATGTGTTGTATTTTAATCTCTCAGTAAGCTCTATAGAAGTGGGTTTTTTATTGATTCACATGTGCATGGAATTGAGTTAAAACAAGAAAGTCATTTGTCAGATGTTAGAGTCAACAGGTAGCAGCTGGGAGGTCAAATAGAGGTTTTCCATGAGTTCTGTACAGTATAACTCAGTTTTTGAGTGTTCAGAAAAGGGCTGTTTCCAATGCCTGGTTATGTTCTGAGCACAAATATTACCCAAAGCTTGTTGCAGTGTGACATATGACCCTCCTGTGTCCCCGCAGGAAAACCTTCACTCCATGCCCTTCTCCCAGTCTGTAAGGAAACAGATGCAGTACTTTGCTACTTCCTGTTGATGGGATGTTGATGAAAATGGCTCTGTTTTTAGGAAAGTTGAAATATTCCAGTTGTATGTTCCTGCAGTCTAGTGCACTAATGCACTCGTCTTTGCTTAAAGCACCGCATAGAGAACTCTGATACAAATGAGTAGTAAATACTTGTTTCAGGAATCATTTCAAGAGTTTTCCTTGCAGTGAAATTAAAATAACAGTTATCTTGGGAATGTTAATTTCAGTTTCCCAATTTTTGTATACAGTGATTGGAATTTAGCATTGGGTAACTTTTACCTTTTGAGGCGTGGCTTTCCAGCAATAAAGAGTTGATGTTTTATTGACATCTCATAACTGGGTCTCCCAGTATCCCCCAAAATCCAGAATATGATGGTATGCTCATGTGTAACATCTTTCTTGCAAGTATCTTTGGGGAGTACCAGAAGTGTTCAGAGCTTTTGATCAAAAGCTGCAAATCTTGGAGCTATCATATGGGCAATTCTTCCATTTATTGCTATGTGTTGCTGGAGTTCACAGAGGCTGCAAATGGAAGGGGGTGAATTTTAATGGTTGAAGCTTTGTAACATCAAGTAAAAAACAGTCCTTTTGACAAAGCATTTTTAGCTGATGTAAAGGTAACATCAGAGGTGAAGGAATGTTCATTTCCCTTCCATCCTGGGGGATATTGTAAAAAGAAGCAAGTAAGGGAGTGTGTAGTCCAAAAAGGAACTGGAAAACAAGGTCTGCTGTTGTCTTGTTTCACATTCTGTCATATGTTTTCCTCCCTTTCTAATAATCAATATCCTGTCCAACTTGATGATGTTTGACCTGATGTGTTCAACAGGCGAGCGGGGAGAGAGTGAATTTGATCATCTCTAGACCCCTGAAGTCACAGACAGTCAGCATTATCCGAGACACCACTGGGACTCACAACAGCAACTCACACCAACACCAGTCCCAGCAGCTGTTTCACAGCAGACCTAACTCGCATAAGGTTGGTGCTTCTCCTTCTGAAAGGAAATTTTCTCATGTGGTGGTATGTGTAGCAAGGTGAAACTAGAAGAAAGGATTTATTTTTGTTAAGCCTAATTAATAAAAAAAAAGTCATGACTTCCAAGTACTCAGGTCCTGCAACATGTCTGGAGTAGGAACAAAAGACAGACAACAGGTTTTCAGTATGTTTTTGGATTTGTTGACTACAGTGAAAGAAGCAAGTTCTGTGAGCTCATACAGCTGTGGTTGTTAGACCTTGTCAAAGACAGTGGCTGGTACTCCTGCATGGAAGAGCTGTCATTCAAGACTATTACAGTTTTTCTTCCTGCTGTGCTGGCTGCAACCTGGAAAGAGGTGTGGTGCCCACCATCCAGCATATGGAGCATGTTGGAGGGGTATGACATCTCCTTCATGAGTCAGCAGTCCTGGCTGCAAGGCTACTGAGTACTGCAGGGTCTCAAGCAGGGAGAGAAAGGCAAAATTAAGAGACTTCCATGAAGCTAGTATCAAATTACTTGGAAGACATGCAAAAATAGAGCCTGTGCTTGAGGTGTTCCTGTTATTTAAAGAATACAACTTCTCACTCTTAATAAGTTGACTTTGTGAAAGAATTCTTACGTTGACCATGTCAACAAATCCACCTTCACACCTGTCCACTTTATTTGCTTTACTCTTTAGTGTCATATACTTCTGTTGAGATAACTTACATGTGCTGATAGTGTTTTCTTTTAAAAGTGGGATAATTTCAGAAAAGAACAGATGAGGCTTTAGGAAGGTTGTTTTCCTCCTGAGGGACAAAGGTGAGGCTTCTGAATGCCATGGCTATGGGTACTTGCCACAGCACTGGGCCATACCCACACAGTGATTCGTTTGTTGATGTCAGAGCTTGAAGCAAGTTAGCATGTGCCAGCATGAGCTGTGCTCTTGCCACAGTTCCAAAGTTGAGTTGGATGAGTGGATTCCCTCATGGATCAATGCTATCTGTGGGCTCTTTTAGAATTGGAAGTCCCATGAAACAGCAAGTGGACATTTCTCATGGTTTGTATCATTTACCTTTCTCTCATTAACCTGTTGTTGGCTTTGGAGCCTTGTGGCCTAAAATATGTTTATATGATTGTGTGGCAGCAGCCAGATCTGAAGCCTTAGAAATTAACCACCTTTGTAAACTACAGTGTGTTTACATATAGCTACTTCCATGATTAATGTGTACGTAAAGAGCAGAGCCAGTCAGAAGGAGCACATGGCTTTGGAGGTCAAAGAAGACAATGTTGTCATTTTTCAAGAGAAAGCAGGAGAATATATACACATATACACTTTGAAGAATATCCCAGGTTATTTCTTTTATTATTTTGGATTCCTTGCAAGTATTCTGACAATTTAAGATGCTACCACAGGTGTATGTGCAGTGGTTGAATCTCTTACTTAATAGCTTGAGGGAAAGGCTTCAGCAAATAAAATTTACTTTGATTTAGATTTAAATCTTTTTTTTATTGGGCAGAACTAAATATGGGCTGAAGTTCATAATTCAGTTGTTGGAAAATTTAATATAGGATCTCTTCTTGTTTCAAGCTTGAGACTGCATTATAGTCATTAGGGAGGCTGCCCAAGGTACCCATTACAAGCCATTAGCATTAATTGGCCTTAGTTTGTGCTCTGGGAGGTTCTACATACCAGCTGTAAAAGGGCTTTAACATGATGCAAAAGGGCTTTAAAGGGCCTCTTGCTGTCATCATGAAAACACATTTTCATTTCTTAGGAGCTTCTTCGTAGTTTTGGGGCATATTCCACTGAGTAATGCTGATGTTCAGCAAGACATCAAAAGATTTGTATCCAAACAGACCTGGTTTGTCTCCAAACCTTTGACCATTTGGTTTTGTAGTGCAGTCCTAAAATTTAGCCTCTTCCAATTTAAGATGTTAAGAAAAACTAGAGTGAGATCTCAAGATGGGCCTTTATAAGCTTTCTATCTCTGTTTAAATATCTACATCCATGGGGGCTTTTGTTGGTGATTTGGGTTTTTTTTTTGGAGGGGGCAGGGATCTGACATAGAAGAAATCCAGCTTAAGCTGGTTTCTGCTATTTAGTCCTTTTAAACCGTTCCATTAAAGTGCCAAAATGTGGTTTGGGGGTGTATTTAGTTGTTTTGTTCTGGTTTTTGGTTTTGGTTTGCTTGGTTTTTTTTTCCTTAGTTTTAACCATGTTATTTATCCTTATTAAACAGGATCTCTCCCAGTGTGTTACATGCCAAGAAAAGCACATTACTGTGAAAAAAGAGCCACATGAATCTCTGGGAATGACAGTGGCAGGAGGCAGAGGCAGCAAAAGTGGAGAGCTGCCCATCTTTGTGACAAGTGTGCAGCCCCACGGGTGTTTGGCAAGAGACGGCAGGATTAAACGAGGTGGGGTTTGGCTTCCCTGGTGGCGTGGCTACCTCTCCTTGCTTTTTGATCACTGCATTCTCTGGAGTCAGGTGGCGTCAAAAAGTCTTCTCACAGATGTAGGAAAATGCTTGTGGATGCTTTCCTTCATGATTTAATAATGGAAATATAGTATTTAGTGTTGCACTTTAACCTTTTGTAGGAAGGGAATGTTTACAGCATGATAGCAGCAGGGGAAGTGGATAAGATCAGGAAATGTATGGTTAAATTCTTTAAAGCTGATGGTAATCCCCTGAGCTGAGAGTCTGCTGTGATGCAGGCACATCCTGTTTTGGTGTTTAATTTAGTGGGCTGTACCACATCTCTGTCCAAGGAATCTCTACTCCCTGGTATAATATCTGAACAGCAGAGGAGCTCTGATGACAGGCCACAGCTCACCCACACAAAATTTGCCCCAATTGCTACATCAGTGTTAATCCTGGTTCCTAAAAGCTTTCTTATCCTCTGGGACAACATGAGTTTGCTGGTCTTCAGGGGTGCTGCAACACCTGTCCTTGTTCCTTGGCTTTTTAAAAAGGAATGAGGAGGCGGAGATTAGGCTCACCATAGGTGAAGGCAGTCCTGCATAACTGATAGCAAAGCATTTGATGATTAAAACATATTATGTCATATGTGAATCAGAGACTGCCTATGGGATCTCTGCGATTCACAGTTCATAGAATTACAGAATGTTTCAGGAAAAAATTCAGGAAAAAAACTTCACAGATTGTACATTTAAAAGAAGAGTGTGGGAGCATCCTTCTATGCTTCTGAGAATGGGAGATTTGCACCCACACACCAGCAGGTATGCTTTCTTTTTCTGTACAACTATGAAAAACACACTTGATAGAAGAATCACTATTGTTCTTTTGTTGTGTAACATTAAGGTAGCCACAGAAGCTACTGGGAGGAAAAACCTTTTAAAAACTGAGTCTCATACCAAATGTGACCCAGGTGTTTGCACTTTTGCTCTGGTGTTTCTGGCTTTCATTGGTGAGACATTGTGTGAAAAAGAAGTCTGCCACTGGATAGTTAATAACATTCTTGTTTTCATCCTGGGGCCTTAAAAAAATGTAAAACTAAAATTGTGGAAATCCTTTTCTGGCTTTGACTTTTTCCAGATTATCTTTGTAGAGATGCTCTGTTTCTTTCTTTGAATTAACTGAGTTTTGTACCAAACTTTCCAGAAGTTTGTGAATTTCATTCTCTCCTCCCAAGTAACAAGTTATTAAAACCAGATTAATTAAAGCACTCTGTGGAACCTCACCTGTCTACAATAATTGGTTACTTTGAGGTGCCTGCACTGTTCCTGCCATTGTTCTTCCTTCACTTTTAAAGTTAGGGTGAACCCAAGATCCACATCTGGAAACAGTTGTGTCATGGCATCTGCAGTAGCAGTTGCAGCCGAGCTGGTGAAGTACTTAAGTAATTTCAATTTCAGATTCACAGTATCTGGTGTGTTAGGTGGAAATGAATTACACTGACCCAACTTGATACAAGCTCAGTACGTTAAAGTTTCAAGCTGACAATATAAAGGCTTCAGAGCTATTAGTCTGCTGGTTCAGACTGTCTCAGGTCCAAAGACTCCAGTATGGAATAAAACCCTGGTATGGGAGGTGCTGTGGGTGAGCAGGACTGTCGGACTGATGTGCTCTCCCTGGTTGCTTTGAACAGGTGATGTGCTGCTGAACATCAACGGCATTGATCTGACCAACCTGAGTCACAGCGAGGCTGTGGCCATGCTGAAGGCTAGTGCTGCCTCTTCAGTAGTTGCCCTGAAAGCCCTGGAAGTCCAGATTGTAGAAGAGCAGCCCCAGGCTAATGAAGAACAATTGAGTACCATCAGTGAAAATGAGTACGATGCCAGCTGGTCACCATCGTGGGTCATGTGGCTGGGACTGCCAAGGTACAGAATTAATTGATTAAGTACTTACTTAGCTGTTTTAATCTAAGTCCTGCAAGAGACATAAAGAAGCAGAGACCCGCTTAGTTGCAGCACATCTGCCCTTATTTTTGCCTGGCCATCTTGGCTGTATTCAGTTGGCAGTGTGCTTAGGAAGCGGGCTGTGCATAGGAGCAATGTTTCTGTAGGAAACTCTAAGATGAATAGGCTGGATTTGTCCCTTCACAAACCATAATAACTACCCATGTGGAATCTTCTGTTCAGACACAATTCATCTTTTTTACTGTTTATTGTACTGTAACTTTCTAAAGAATATCTAAAACCAGAGCAATTACTATCAAAACACAAAGTATGTATCTATCTGCCTCTTTGCTAATCTGCTACCTAAGTAATGAGGCCAAATACTTAACTTCAGAATATTGCATCAGATTTTGGCCACTCTGACAGACTCTTGACATGTCCTGTGCCAAGACTGTAGCTGTGTAACTATAGGCTCACACTGGTTTTTTTCAAGAATCTACTACCATCTCTGCCAAAAACAAAAACTCTTAGAGGTTTGCAGCAAGCTCCCTCTGCTTAACTACTCTGCAATCTGCTGGATGTCACTGTATTTGTACTCCTCACTCTCTTGAGGCTAAAGCTATAATTTCCTTTTGGCATCACTTGTTATCAAGAAGAGCTCCTACTGCAGCTAGTAGAGTTGTTAACTTCAGTCAGGGCATGCAGGTTAATTTCTTTCCTTCTGATGGATTTACCAGGTCTGTACTTAAAAGTGTAAAACCACAACGCAAACCAGACAGACTGGGAACAGAAAGCAGCTGAAGATAGCACAACCATGCATTTGCCCTCCAGAGGTTTCACTTTTTCTGAGTTTAACTGTATATTAATTTATCTTCTATTAAAGCATTAATGAATAATCTCAATAAATGGCTCTCAATTTTGGTCAATATACTTCCTTCTCATGCTTTAGCAACAGTTTATTTCTTACCTAGTGGTTTATTTCTTTCATGCTACAGATGTCCATGTATGGCTCCTAACATTATGCTATGCATCATGCTTTAAAGCAGTGTCAAACAACAGTAAAGAACTCGGTATCTCTTTACTGAAAAGTTAATTTCTGTGTCTATTTGTTTTTTAAATTACAGTCATTGCCAACTTCACTGGCAAGAATTAATTTTCTTTAGGGCTGATAACATATAGCACTACAGTTAGTGAAGTGTGATCTGAATTACTTACATTCTGTGTAATAAAATGGTTAGTCATTTATATTTTCATTACTGATGATGAATCAGTACAGAAGTAATGAAGATTGTGCATGGGTTTTTAATTTTTACTTAAAGTAGAAAAAGCTTAAACTGGCTGGGGGTGGAAGACAAATGCTCTGCATTTTTGACTTGCAAACTGAACACATCAGGTATTGATTTTCCACCCACACTGTTGCCACCTGTGAAATCCCTAAAATGCAGTTCTATTACTGTCAGTTTGCAGAGTTTAAACGCTTAACTGTGTTTAAGTAATTATTCTAGCACTGCGTTACTTCTTTTCAAACACTTTTCTGTCTCAAGATTGTGGGGGTTTTTTGGTAATCGGTTTGAATATTGCAAAATTACTCTGGGAACAGAGGTCTAATCACCATCCCTCCCCTTCTCTTCCACGCTTGGCACACTGGTAACGATGGCATAGCAGATGTAGTGCCCACTGTAAAACCACACATGGCTTTTTCTCCTGTTATCCTGTGCTTCCATTCCACAGCTGCCTGCACAGCTGCCATGACGTGGTGCTGCGGCGGAGCAATTTAGGGAGCTGGGGCTTCAGCATCGTCGGTGGCTACGAGGAGAACCACACAAACCAGCCTTTCTTCATTAAAACAATTGTTCTTGGAACCCCTGCCTACTTCGATGGAAGATTAAAGTAAGCCAAAGTAACAATGGGAGGAAGAATTGTAACACTAATAACAGCAACAATAGTGAACCACTTTTAAATAGTTATGTGCAACTAAATTGCTTAAGGAAATACACTGTAGCATCTTGTGCTGCTGGATCTCGCAGCCCTGTAGTGCTTTGCCTCCCTGATGAGTGGGATGCAGGGAAGGAATAGTGTGTTTCTGCTGGGGAAGGGGCATCTCAGAGGTGATGGCATCTCCTGTGCTCTTGCCCAGCTGTGCTGCTGATGTCACCTGCTGTCTCCTGGTTGAACTCCACTTTAGGCCAAGAGACAATGTGCACTGTATATGTGCAGAACTAGCTAGTTTTTGTCTTCCTATAGAACAGCTAAAAGTTAGAACTTACATTCTGCAAAGTGGGCAAAACTGCTTTATGCTTTCACATCACCTTCTGAAGCCACTGCTGGAAAATGATACTGAAGATGGGTGCTGCTGCTTTCACAGAAGGGCAGGAAAGCAGATGATAGAGATTTCTGAAAAGACTGCTAAGGAACCAAGTCATTAGTTGGCAGGAAAGTCACTGATAAATGAAGCAAGTTCGGCAGAAGCCCCTGAGATGGTGGAGGTGGAGCACTTGCCCCACAAGGAGAAGGCTTCAGGGGCAGCCAGCAGCCCCTTTCCAGTACTTACCTGGAGATGATCAAGGAGACAGAGGCCAGGCTCTTCAGTGGGACAGGGTGAGAGGATGAGTGACAGCAGGCACAAATTGAACAAAAGAGCTTGAGGCTGGTTATGAGGAGAAGCTATTTCCCTGTGAGGATGGTCAGGCAGTGGCATAAGCTGCATGGTCCCTGCCCTTGGAGGTTTCTGAAACTACTGGGTAAAGCCCTGAGAGTCCTGGTCAGAGCTCACAAGTGACCTTGCTTGCAGTACAAAGTTGGGCTGTAGACCTCCTGAAATCCCTTCTGACCTTAAAGATTACATGATTTTACTTACACATTACATTTGGATGCTGTCCCCAGGTTTAGTATCCAGATACACATACTAGTCTCGTATAGGATTAGTTCAGAACTAGGACTTAAAATTCCCATTAAGGGTTCTCTTGTTGATAAACTTGCTTTTTTGTGAAGGTGGCAGTCAAGAATGTGCAATTTGAAGTTTCGTAGCATGATTTTTATGTGCAGATTTTCTTACAAAGTGACTTAAGAAAAGAATGTACTTATGCCTAGAGCCTTGACAGTAATTGATTTTTCAGTTCAGTGACTAAATAAATAAATGAAAAAATAACTTGGCTGAACACAAAATTACTTTTTTTTTCTCAACTGTGGAACAGTTTGGATTAAATTAAAGATCTCAGTTCAACTCAAATTAAATAATTTCAGATTGGGGACTTAATAACTAGAAGTCTTCACACAAATGGCAATTCAAGCATCATTCCTAAGAAGAGTGGAAGAATCATTGTGGTCACATTTACCCCCTTGTAACCTATGGAAAATATGCTTTTGTGTGATAATATGATACAGTATTGCCTTTTCAAATGTACTGTTCCACTGAAAATATGGACTTAAAAATGGGCCAACAAGGGAGAGCCCCTTAGAACCTGCACCTTGGGTTATTGTGGGTCAGGTCTCTTCTAAAGCTGTTCTGTTTTGTTTAAATTATCTAAATGTTTGGCTGGAGAGGAAGGGAGTAAATAACTTCACAGTTCAGTAGTTCAGACAGTTTTCTGCTTACCTGATCTCTCTGGTGTGATTTTAGAAGAAGGCATAATTACTTCCTCAGAAAGGCTGTGGGAGTGAGGTGTGATTCAATGAGCTGGAGCACCTTGGTTTGCATGATGGGGTTCCATGGTTCAGGAAGAGAAGGACTTTTGAGTGGTGTTGGTAACTCTGCTTCCTCTGCTCTGCCCTAGGGAAAGCATCTTTTTGCCACCCATTTTGGTGCCTTCAATACTTGAGTAGATCAGTTTCAAGAAAAGTCCTGTTTGATCTCCAAGTCACATTTGACTACTCTGGGGAATGTCACACACTCAAATTGCAAAGCAGAGGTGTCTAAAGAAGGAACATGCTCAATACAGAAAAAAATTAGGTGCCTTTTTGAAGTTTCTCTTGAGGTTTTAAAAACCAGAATTTAACCCTTCAAGGTCACTTTTCTCAGGGCCAGCAAATGGCACCCTCACAAATTTCTGTTACCCATTTGAAAATGCAGAGATGCTGCAATTGAACCATCTGCTGAGGGAGATTTCAAGCCAAATGGTTATATTTGACAAAATCATAAGCCACTGAAAACAAGGTTCTTAGTTGGAATGTGGTTGGTTGGTAACCATAAGTATCTTTACTTACACCTCCTACAGTAAGGCATGTTTGGTGTAAATGTGTTATAATCCACACAAACAAACAGAAATACTTCTGTCATGCACATTCCATCTCATTCTCTTGATTCCATTGGGTCTTTCCAAATGTCTCTTCTCATGTTTCTATACAGGTCAGCTCTTAATGCAGAGCTGTCTTGGTATTAGAATTGAAATAGAGTGATCGGGAATTTCCCAGCCATATTTTGGATTAATCCTAGAATAGTTGGAAGTTGGAAGGGACCTTTTAAAAGGTATCTAGTCCAACACTCCTGCAACGAGCAGGGGCATCTTTCAGTAGTAGGACAGACTTCAAATTGAACTGCTTTGGGAAATTTTGTGACACTTTCCAGCCTGAGGCAGACCTACCACCGCAGCAGAGAGGGGCTGTTTGTTGGTGTGTGCTCTAATCACTGCAGAGCGGGACTCACAACGTGTTCTTCTTTCTTCTTGTGTTTTTTAGGTGTGGTGATATGATTGTTGCTGTAAACGGGCTGTCCACGGTTGGAATGAGTCATTCTGCGCTCGTTCCCATGCTGAAGGAGCAGAGGAACAAAGTGACTTTAACCGTGATTTGCTGGCCTGGAAGCCTCATATAGAGTTGTGAATCACTTCGGTTCAAGCAGCGTCTTTTTCTAGAGAGCTGGCACAAAAATCTCCTCTATCTTTTTTCCCTATTGATACAGCTGGTTAAAAGCAGGGCCAAAACTGCTGTATTTTCCTTTTCTACAGGTCTCTCAGACTTACTCTACCTGTTTTGCCATCCTGAAATAGCTATTTCTGTTTGCTATGTCTGTTGCTGACACAAATGCAAATATATTCGAGCTCAGAGAGAAACCCCCACTCCAATAGGACTGTCATTGAGCTTTTTCCCATAGGCTTGTAGGGTCAGCAGAAGAACTGAGCGGTTCTTTGGGTTTCTCTGCCAAGTGCTTAAGTTGTATTGTGATATATAAATGTAACATTCATGTGCCCGCTCTTCCCAGCAAAGAGAACGTATGTCAGCACCAGAATGACACATCTGTCTGCTGCTATGAACCAAAATCTGTTTCCAAAGGTTACATCGCTTCATTTCGTAAACCTTCCCATTTTTGATTGCCTATTTCGGACTGATTGAAGTATTCCATCTCACTCATCGGCAATTACTGTCCCCCAGGTTTTTCTTGCAGGGCATCAGTGTTCACAGAAAAGTAGGACAAAAGCCTGATATTACTAGAATTTTTATAAAGTGCAATAATTGGACTCTTTGTTAGGAAACTTTACTATATTACAGAGTTTGTACCCTATAGTGACAAGAAATACGGAAGTAATTCCCGTTGCAATGCTGGCAAGGATTCATGTGCCCAAGGTCGCCTTTGAGTGAATGGCTTGCAGTATTAGACTTTACTTTAAAAATGAATGTTTTGCTATGTCAGAGAATTTTGATGAACATTTTTATGAAGATAATTTTTACCGTTTCTATTGTAGTTGTCGGCTCTCTTTATTCAAGTGTGGAAACAATACTTTGACTTGTACTTTCTAAATGAGAGAATTATTTCCAGGGAAAAAAAAAGCAAGCTGTTAAGAAACCATATGTTATGGTTAACAGGTGAGCAGGCTAGAAAGAAAACTCTTTGATTTCAAGTCCACCTGCAAATTAAGCTGCAAAGTTCACTCTTACTGTCACCTGCTGACAAATGTGCAAATGCCTTGATATCAAATGCTGAAAAGATCTCTTTTGCATTTCAGGATATTTTTTTTTTCCTTTAGAGAGCACCTGCTATTAAGTTGTCGGTAATACTGTTTGTGTTGGATTGTATTTAGTATTTTTACAAACCAACCTTTAACTTCTAGACTTTGCCTTTCCATGATATTTGCAGGCTAAGCACCCACTTGTTTAAGAAAAGAGGGGTGGAGCACAGAAAGAAATGTGCTGACCTGGAGCTAACCCTGTGTGTTGTCAGTGTTCTCAATATTTGAAAAGAGCTTCATTTATAAACCAGGTTCCCAACCTGAACTGACTTTATGAATGACCTCTGTATTGTATTATTAATTACCAGAGAATGTATTTGAGAGTCACAGCATATTTCAATTGTGAAGCATGAACTTTATTTTCAAACTTAGCTGGTATAATATTGGGGCATATTATCGCATGTCATTATTCTAGTAGCTTTGTTTTCCAAAGAAATAAAGTTACTCTTTTGCAAAAAAAAAAAAAAAAAAAAAAAAAAAAAAAAAAAAAAAGTTAAAAAATCTCATATGAACAGTTTTATTCCTCTCTGTAATGTATACTATTGGTTTAATTTCATAATGTTAAAATACAAAAGAATGTCCTCTCCAGTATATTACTGTAGTGAGAATCCTTGTTTCTGAAGCAAACACCAAATTTATTTGATACTCGATAACTGATTCAAGAACTGGTTTTCTCCCTTCTCCAGATGGTGTTTAACTGTATGCTTTGCCCTTAATGCAGACTTTTTTGTGAAGTACATCTTAGTGTGTAGGCTTTAAGGAAGTTTTTGACATATGTACTAGATTTAGTGGTTTTTATTTTAAAAATTACACTTTTCATTCAAAATCCTGCAAAAATATTTTTAGATTTTTTTTCATTTTATATGTTAAATGTAACAAAAGCATGGGTTAGCTTAAACTGTGCAGTTTTGTTTCTGTGTGCTGTAGCTTTTGATCAGAATATCTAAGCGATAAAACTTTTCGGAATAAATTCACTTCCTGAGTAATTTTATCCCTTTCTCTTGTAGCAGCATAGTTGGGTTTGGTTTTCTGTGCCTTCTGTTTTAAATTATTTCAAGATTATTTTTTTCCAAATATTGCTATCTAATTGTATGGTATTAATGAAGGATGAATGAAAATAAAAGTTCATTCTACACATTGTATAACTCAAAAGTATCATCTCACTTTTTGCAAAAGACACGGGGAGCTCGGTTCAGGCTTGGTTTAAAGACATTTTTTTTTCTCCTGTGATTTATCATAAATTACAGTTAGTGAGTGTACCATCAGGGACTGAGGGTTTGCTCATGCTGCCAGGGTGACACACCAGATGTTTAACCATTAATCCCAGCCCTGAGAAGTGTTCCTAACGTGGAGGTAAGGTCTGTGCTTTAGGGTACTTTGCCACAAGCAGGGTTTCCTCTTTCCCCCTCCATGCCAGCTGGTACTGATCAGCTGGAGGATGTTTACACAGCAGAGACTTCATGCAAGGAGACAGTCTTGCTGGAAAGATCAGTTTCACAGCAGAAACTTGAGCCTCCTGGTTATCAGTTCCCATCTCCTGCAGGCAAGGATGCTCTATCCTTAGATGTCTGCAATGCTAGAATGAGTCTAAAAGCAATTTCTCAGTGATTTGCAGTAAAGTTGCCCAGACTCTGTATTGCTGCTCCTTGCAGTAGTTAGGAATAGTTGAGTTCCTTTAAACCATGCCTATGTGCAGGGATGCAGAAGAAACCTGCCACATTTGCCATTAGGTTATGAGGTCTTTATTTCTTGTAAGTCAGAGCCAGACCATCAGAGTTTCGGTTTATAGACAGATGAATAAGTTCATTGCTGCAGGGGGAGGTGCACAGAGCTTTGTGTAAGGTGGTGGACTTGGTCATCTGTGTGCTGGAGCTTCATGGGAGGAACACCTTTTCCAAACAACGCTAGGGATCTCCAGTTAAGAATGTAAAAGAGTTTATTCTGCATCACAGCATACTAATAAAGTGAAATCTAGAAATCTCGTTTGCCATGCTAAACTTTCTTTCCACAGTCATGAACAATTGAGGGGAAAATTAATGTCACAGAAGAATTAAAAATATATATTAAGAATATGTTTCCAAATTCTGTAATAGATCTGGGGTGGATAGGATGAAAATCTTAGCCTGATTCTCAGAATGTGACCCAGACAACATCAGAAGCAAGGCAAGTTCCTTTTTTAAAAAGAAACTTGACCATTTACTTCTAAGGCAGTTTTAATGGATCATAAACATTTATTAACAAATAAGGAGGTCCTGATGACTTAAAAGTAGGTGTATGCCAGGCAGGACAGCAGCAATTGCAAACATTGAGTTAAGGCAGTACATGCCACGTGGCCCAAGAGAAAAGGTGATGTAAGGCCAAGGAAGGTCAAGTGAACATTCTCATCCCAGTTTTCTCAAGCAACTTCTAGGTGAGCTTACTTATCCAGTGTTCTTTGTAGACACACAGAGACCTTGTCACACCCGAAATAAATCTGTCTCGCTAGGGAAAAACAATTCTTAAATTACTTGTTGCTCAGAGGATGACATGGTTTTAGCCTTTATACTTCTGGGACAATACAAATAACTTAATATGGATAAGAAAGCTTACTCTTAACATTGATGTTGCCCTTCTGTTTGTTGCCATACCACACTGGCATGGATGAGTCTCCTGAATATCAGCAGAGCAGTGTGAGTGCAACACCCATGTCAGTGATGCACTGCAGCTGATAAAGTGGTGATGAGATCCCTTCTGTAGAGTTGCACAGAAAACTCAGAAATCAAACTGGCTCAAGAGTCTGGTTACAGGCAGCCTGCTCAGCATCAGCTCTGGCATCCACTGCGTCTGAAGCTGATTAGAAGGAGAAGGAATGTGTTTGGGTTTGGGGGTTGTTTTTGTTGTTAAGCTATGCTAGTAAAGGCTGGCTGGGGCAGTCTGTGTGTTGCAAGCACAGCCAAACACACAGCATGCTCCTCACTGGGGAAAGGCAAGTTCTCTTGCACATGGAGGGATGAGGGCCAAGTACTCCGATCGAGGCTGGGGAGGAATTGGACATGAAATAAGAAGGGCAGAGCCTGTTCTGTGACTCTAAAGGGTATCTAAGGAGGGGCTGCCCCTCTTTGTTCTCCTTCACAAGTAGTAGCCTGCACTTCCCTCTCACACCTTTCCTACCCCAGCTTAGCCACAGCAACCAGGTGGAGAGACCCTGTAGAGCCCATGGCTCAGGTTTAGAGAAAGGAGGGAATAGCATTGAGGCCACTTTGTATCCTACGGCAGCCTGCTGTGGTGGCAAATACCAGCTTCACCTACATGGGAGCTGGTGGTCCCAGTGGTGACTCAGTTTTGGGGGGTCTTAGAGGGAGGTGGTCTGCAGAACAACCATCCCCCACTTTTAAGATGCAGGGGTTGACACAAACACATCAGGAACACTCTCTAACTCAGGTCTTGGAGCTATTCTTGCTAATGCTATGGCTCCATAGCACACAGAATAACCTCTGCTCTGTAGGGGGTTCATCTGCCAGCTCTCTTTTAGCCCTGAGCAGAGTCCATGGTGATGCTAAACCACCAACCAGCAACACCCAAAATGCCTTTTTTTTTGCCCATGAACAGGCAGCTACTGAGCCTTAAGCAGCCTTAGGGCAAGCCTGGGCATCTGGTTCCACAGCCCTTTCTCGGGGAGCAGCTCCACTAAAGCCAAACAAGCTGGGTTTGTAGTTTGGACACAGCTTTGTAGGGAAAGGAATTAAGTACACAGTTAAGGAATACATTTGGTATTTTGTTTGATCTGGGACAAACCAAAGTTCTGGTTGCTTTGCTTCCAGGTTTTGATATTAAGTGACTGTGGAAAGCTACAGAAGAGAAGCCTTTTAATCAGATTAGAGTAGATAAAGAGTATAACCCCTTGGTTATACAATTGAGCTTTCTAATCATATTAAACTTTAATGCCGGCATCAGTGCCATATTGGAATAACAATAGCAAAAAGCTGTAAGCATAAAATATTACAGATCCTTAAACATATTACAAAATGTCATCCACTAAAGTTAAAAAATGTTATCGTGTTTGGGGAAATGTGCCAGCTGAAAAAAACAAAACAACACCCGCAAGGCTGAAGTCCTGTGTACATGTGCAGATTAAATGCAGCACAGCAGAGGCAAGGCTTGACCTTTTTGTTTCTTACATTTTTATTAATTAAATTGCTTCCCAAGCAGCTACTTCTGTCGTGGCTATTACCCACCTTAGCCCTCATCTACTAAGGTGCTAAGTACACTTAACTCTTTTTGCAATCAGTTAAAGTGTCCCTTGTTGTAGGATGCAGCAAGAGGTGGCTCCTCTTTACTGGTGAAACCCCTGGAAAGAAACATCTTCAGCTCTCTTGCCCCTCCACTGCTGCAGCCAGTGCTCAGCATCCAGCAGTGCTTAAAAAGCCAGAGAGAACTGAAGCCAAGAGCCAAAGGAAAGGGATGTTAATGCATTTCAAATGCCTGATTTAAGTGGGTTGATTTTCTGGCATCTCTGTGTTCCTTCAGATCTGAATTTCCCCTGCGAGTCAGGTTTGTGAGTACAAAGGACCCAGCTTGGAGTCAGTGGTCTTGCACTGAGCCTCTGCCCATGGCTGCCAGTCCTGCCAGGACGCCTCCGGGCTGCAGCCGCCTTCAATCCTAGCAGATGGTTGTGGCTGTGCCTCCTTGAGCAAAACAGCCAAGCAATAATTCACAACCGAAGCTTTTCCTTTCTTCTTCCCTCCAGCTGGAGTTGCCTCTTCCCCCAACCGTGCCGGAGGTGCTGTGTGGTTTGTTTTGATTGAGCAGAGTCAGGGTACCAAAGATCTCAAATTCCAACCAGGCAGTCCCTTCTGGCTGTGGGGTGAGCGTGCCTGGCAGCTTGGCACGGGGGGGATGGCTGAGACAGGTCCGGAGCCACTGTGCCACTGCAGCCCCCATCCCATCCCATGGAGCTGGTCAGGGCTCCTGGGTCAGCTGGCCAGATGCAGCAGGTTTTTTTCCTGTTTTCCCAGGGTGAAAACCACACCAACCCATCCATCTATGGTTTTCACCTTTCAAATTTTATTCAGCTGAATATTTTGCACCTCACAGAGTCTTTCTCATCCTTCGACTAAGTAGCATTAACCTTCAGATATTTCTTCCCAAACTTTCCACCATTTTTTCTGGCCCTTTTGCATATTTCCTGACCACTGTCCCTCTGCAGTTCTAACCACTGCTGCTTCCCTACAACTGCAACTTCCCTTCAACTTCCCTTGGCTGCTTTTCTACAATTGTCTCAAGTGCTGTTTTTCCCAAGGCACCTTCCAGGCCACTGATGCCTCCCCCAGGCTCCAGAGGTAACTCAGCACGTAGCACACACCGAGGTGTAAAAGTTACTTTGGCCTGGGGGTTCAGGGTGGCTGACAACTGGTGCTGGATTTTCTGCTCCCCACCCAGGGGAAGAAAAACTGGGACCCACCACAGCTGGTTCTTGGAGAGCTCCCCCATCTCTGGTGCCCACCCCCAGCACCCCACACACCGGTGGCCCCAGGTTGGCGGGCAGGGCCCACTCTCTAACAGCCCGGGAAGTTTGGCTCTTTGTGTTTCTTTGTCACTGTTGCCCTGGTAATTATGCACCTTATGAAGATATCCGATGTAATCATACCCTTCTAAAAATGCCTCGGATTAAAAGCTTTTCCTGGGTCTTTAGGTGATGGGCCTGCAATTACAGAAAATGAACTGCATTTTAGCTTTCCATTGAAATTAATAACAGCCGTTCTCCAGTTGACTCTGTGAGTAGTTAATGGAACAAACTGGATGCTCCACTACAATGAGGGTTTTAAAGCTATTTGAGAGAGATTCTGTGTTTCAAATAGGAAAATAATTCACACGATGCAAAATCATTTTGTGTTTGCATCTTTCAGACATAATGGATCTGTGTAGCTTCGAGATGCAACTATTTATCAGTAATTGTTTCAATGTGCTCTTCCATCCTTTTCTGCATTGGAAAAAACAAATGACCTGCAGAAAACTGGAGAAAGAAAAACAAGTCAAGGAATTAATGATGCAGAAAGGAGCTCCGGCCTGGGCTGAGCTCCATGAGGGGGTTTTACCATGAACCTTGAAAAATAGATTTGTGTGAGTTAGTGCAGGGCAAAACAACAAATATTCTGAGACTTGTTGAGTTTCAGTTGCTCCATCTCCAACTCAGCTCAGTTAAACCCAGTCTCTGAGAACTGGCAAATTTTGGAGAGCTGCTGGTGGGTTGCAGCCCGTATCAGGGAGAGAGGAGCCAGCCCCTCTCCTACATCCTGGTTAACCTTCCCCATAGGCAGGGCAGAACAGCTCAGATATCTGCTGCATCAGCTTCCTTTCATAGATTCTTGCCCACAGAGTAGAGGTGCATTTAGTGCATCATTCTCCAGGGGAGTGGAAAAGCAACTGGGCCTCTGTCCTCAGTACCTTTTTCATATGAACTGGATGAAATATGGTGAAAGAGGATCCAGCTCTGCAGCTCTCACAATGAAACCAGTCCCACTGCTCCTCTGCTCTGGGGATACTGGGGATTCAAAACAGGTTCAGACCATTCTTCCCATGGAGCAGATGTACTGCAGAGCCACCTTGTCTTCACAGACACTATTTCAGTGTCCCCAGATTTATCTCCCATCCACTGAACACCTTTGCACTGTGATACTGCAGCAGAAAAGGCACTGAGTGCCACGAGCAGCTCCCTGGGGTTGACACCAGGGCTGGCTCCCTGCTCCTGGTTCCTTTAGCAAGGCAAGAAGAGCCCTGAGCATTCCCACCTCCTTTCCAAGCAGTCCTTCCCTTGGACTGTCCTCCCAGGGTGCGGGGTTGGTCCTTGCTCCCACATGCTACATCCTGCCAGGAGCTGCTCATCTGTCAGTAGTGCCACTTTTGCTGCCTTTTCCCTGGATGGTGGCATCACCTATATAAGTTTTACTACCTTCTCTGACATCAAAAATAGTTGTGTCTTCAGGGCAGGTCTCTCAGCTGTCCAAAGCAACCTGAGCAACCTGAGCTGCAATCTAAAAAAACTGTGCTTTGCATGGAGTTCCTTGAATGAAACATTTGGTCTTTTTTTTTTTCTCTCTCTCTAAAAGTATCTGCCAGAAATCCAGTGAGACAAGCAATCACAGAGGAATCATTTTCATCAGCTTAGTTTCCTAGGAGTCACACAATCACAGGGAAATATTCCCTCTATCAGTGGCCATGTACACAAACCTGTAATTCACCTGCCTCCTCAGGTACCCTTGGGAAGGGTGAGAGCCACCAGTTTCCAGCAACAACCCAAAATCTCTGGCCTGGGCCCAGAACCACTTGTAACAGCAGTTCTTGCACAAGAACTGGGGGAGGCATTAGGTTTTGGCAACGTCTTGCTTCCCAGCCAGGCTGGATGTGATTAAGAATGAGGGTGTGTAATCAACCAAAACCTCAGGACATGAGACTGTAGGTAGTTTTCTAGCATGTTTATAGATAATATATTTCCAGGGTCTATAGGTTACTTGTTAACCATATATTATAATTGCCCACATAACTAACTAAAACTACCTATATGATATAGGTTACAAATTGTGGATAAATACCTAAAGGTTTGCAGCTTTTGGGAGGCCTGGTGGGCAAGACTGAATTTTGCTTGTTTGTTCTCCTTCCAGACTTGCAGCTCCTCAAGGCACAGCTCTGTTTCTTTACACAGCTGTAAATCAGCCTAAGCTAAGTTAAAAAACCACCCACACTCAGCTTTCCTTTTTTCCCTTCTCTCCTAATTCATCTTTCCCTCACTATTTGTACAGCCTACCTTTTCTGAAGGACCAAGACCCAGGAAGGATCTTGGTGACCCCACCACCCTGGACCAGAACTGCTGCTGTGAGTACAGCCAGGAGAGGTGGTTCAACCCCAGCACAGGCTTTGAAGGCATCCAGCAGCAATGCTTCTGTCTACAGTTATTTGATTTTATGTCTGTGTCTCATTATTTTTGTTGGCAAGGAGGGCACAGGGAGGGGTTTTTCATCAGGAGTGGAGTCAATCCAGAAGCACCACAGAAACATCTTTTGGCAGCCGCTGCTGCTGCTGCAATCCCATCTTCCGCGAGGCAGAGGAAATCTTGTGTTATCTAATGAAGTCTGATGTGTTTGCTTTTAGAAAATCCTTCCTTTATTGCTATGATTGGTTAATTCTGTTAGCAAACAGATCAACTACACCCACATCTTCGTGTGTGAGTTACGGCCCCATGTGCCACACAACTGCGCTGCACCTGGATGATCAACAGGAGGTCTCTGTAATGACTGTGCCTCAATTCCTGCTCTGCCAGCACAAGAAGCCACAGCTCCTCAGCTATTGCTGGTGCTCGTGGCTGGGGCACTCAAATGCCTGTTCCTGGAGATCAATTACACAGAAAACTCGCTCCCTAAACAAATTCCTCAGTGCTGAGCTCCAAAGCAAATCAACCTTTACACACAGGTGCTAAAGTCCTGGAAGAGGAGGTTTTAGTGGCAATGTTGCCAATCCCCTGCCCAGAGTGTTTGTTTACCAATCCTACGGGTTCTGATGCTGAAATGGGAAACCTATCTACTTTATCTCAGGGTGGAAGGCTGAGCACAGAGATGCATCTTTGTGATGCAAATTTCCTCTTTGTTTAGCGTTATTTTTCATAGTGGAACAGATAAAAGCTAAGCAGGGAGCAAGGAGCAAACGTGGCATGTTGTGACAGGCACTTGCAAACAACAGACAAAATGTGCCTATTCCAGCTTCAGCCAGGTGTGTCTGACTGTCATTCGGCGAGTCTTTGGAAGATTTGAGTAGCAGATATTTTAATTATAAATGCTCAGCCAAGTCAATACATTTCTCAGTACAGAAGCAGTGACAGACAAAAAAATATATTTTCTTAAAATCCAGCATGCACAGCAGTATCTGCAAAATTTTAAAATATGGTAAGCACATCTTAAACATATATATAAATTAAAACTCATATATACAAACAAGGAAGAGCAAAATACACCTATAGGGAGACTGCAGGTAAGTTTTAGCCCAAACTTGGAAAGATACATAAGCCTTGGAAGTCTGGAAAAACTTGCCATTGTGTAATTCTGCTGCACTCCCATACCTAAAACACAGCTGTGCAATCTTTGGGCTACCCAGGGCCTTCATGATGGAGTAGAATTGCAGGAGATGAACATCTCACCCACCCACGGTCTGGGAGTGAGGCACAAGGATAGAGATGCTTTGCCCAGGCACAGGTATCTGTCATATTGAGACCTAATGTTTATACCAGGGAGCTTGGCTCCTTTTCTCCTTAATGGAGAGAAACTGGCACTTTTAGATGCTGTTCATCTCATCCTGGTGTAGTTTTCTGAAACAAATCGGATGACTCACACTGTGGGCATAGCTTTCCTTCTCCTCTCTTGAAAGGGAGCAAGGAGGAGCAGAGCAGCCTTTCCACAACAGCATCTAAGGCTTGGTGAGAGGAATCCCAGCAGAGAATAGACAGCAGGAGTGTTCCAAACACAGCCCTTGAGAAGGGCTGCTTTGAGAGCAGGCAGGAAAGTGTGCCCTCTGACTGATGAGGGGTTAGCTGAGCCCTAAACCCTGAGGTCTGTCATCACACCTTTACAACCAAAGTAGCAGGGCTGGGAAGTAGGCTTAGAGAGCAGACATTTATATCAGGCACAAGCAGTGGCTGATTTTAAACACAAAAATAATGCGTTGGTTTGACTATTGTGGTAATTCATGGTTTCTCAGAGCCACATGTTGCCTGCTATACCTAAACTGAAGAAATGTCAACTCCCACCTTGAAGTTATTCGGAAGCTGGCTGGACATGGTCCTAGAGAACTGGCTTGAGGTGCTGGACTAAATGACCTCCAGAGGTCCTTTCCCACTCCAAACCTTCTGTGATCCTATGAAATAAAATAATTTTGCTATTAAAATAATACAGAAATTAAGAATGTTCTCATTCAACCTTTTCCTGAAAGACAACTGAGATTTTCAAAAACACTTCCACCACTCGGGAGCATTTTGTGTTTGAAATTCCATGAAAATACACTTTTGTGGAAACCTGCCAAGATCCATAATAGCTCACTGAGCACTTTCCAGCAGAAAGGATCATCCTCCTCCCACCCTGCTGGAACAGGGGGTCATCACCACCACTGTTCAGCAGAGAGGCAGCACCAGGGCATCATCCTCTCCCCAGAGCACTCCCTCCCCTCCTGGCCTGCCCCTGCTCCCTGCCACATGATGGGGCCGTGGCCACGGTGCCAGGCATCCCTCCACACACCCCCACGGCAGCCAGCCTCATGGCTCACTCCTTCCCTTTGGATTTCCACACACACTACAGGCACAACAGAGAGCAAAACCTCATCCCTTCCTCTCCTTCCATGGCTCTGCACCTGGAGGGGAAGAGGATACTGATGTTGTCTAGAGAAAAAGGTAAAAAAGAAAGAAAAGGAGCAGGATGCAAAATTATTCTTCCCCGATGGAAAGCTCTCCTGTTTGTTCAGATCATTACCATATCAGCAAACACATACAAAAGTACCATTAATTTTAATACTTTCCCAAGACTAATTAGGTTTAAATTGGGTAGAAAATATTGTGCAAATAACTAGCCATGCATAAAATCCTCGGTGAAGTTTAATCAGGAGGAGTAGAAAACAGGGAAAATAGTTTTTATTAATGCATTTACACCATCTTAGAATTTCCCTGAATTGTGTTTTACCTTGGCTATAAAAATGAAAACATTTAAATTTCTTTAAAATTACATTTGACTTAATTACAGCCAATCCCTAATACCAGCAAACAACCCATTTTGCCTACTTTTCAGCATAAATAGCCACCAGCCTCATCATTTCATAAAGAGTTGTTTTCCTACATGATGTTCTCTATGTGCAGAATGTTAATAGCTACTATAGCTGAATATGAATAGGCTTTGTAGCTCCACTTGAAATATAGAAAAATGGCCCAGACATTAAAAAAGATAAAAGGGAAAAGGGCAGTAATGAATTTAGAGGAAAATGAACATTAATGGTACTAGCATTACCTCATGTTCCACATAACAAATTATTGGAAATCTGTCAAGCACACCAAATTATCTACTCATCTGCTGTTGTGGGGCCCTTTGGAGCCATCCAAAACCAGCAAAAGCAAGACAATTTAAGCTAATTTTACTATTTATAACAATAGAACAGACCATTAAGATAAATTAATGTCATTATCAAGTTTCTATGAAAATGACAAATACCGCTATTTCAAGCAGCTTTAGAAGCTGTTGACTATAATGAAATCTGCTGTACAGGTACTAAAAAGAAACACTCCAAGTAATTATTTTCTAGTAGCTTGTTTGTTTCCTTCACATTCATTTACTTTCACCACAATTAGTTCTGTACACAATATATGGTAACTAAACAGTCAACACTACGCAGCATTAGGACTAATTAGACAATTATGATGCAGTTTTCAGCCTTTTAGGTCCTAAAGAGAGCCAGGAGTAAACATTTTAGAGGCAAAAATAGCGGCACCGCATAGATTTGCGGGTTTGGAGTTTGAAGGAATACAAAGCAATGCGAGAAATGAAGCCAGGTAAAATGCTTTACACAAAGCAGCCTGAATTGAGATGGTTATTAAATGATCTAATTGCTGAGGCTCCAAGCACGAGGCTGGACACGGCCAGCAGAAACCAGCCGGGGTTGGGATGTTGGAGCTGGCTCCCAGGTAGGCTGTGGAGCTTGGGGTGAGAGCGATGTGGGGTCAGTGCTGGCAGCCCTGGGCTTGGATCAAGGCAGCCAGCTGACCAGCAGCCAGTGTGACACCAGTGCTGGGTGGTGGGTGGGAAAAATGCATGTCCTGGGAAGATTTACACGTGTTCTTTCAAAACTTCCTCGATGTTGTAACTCCAGATGTTTCACAGGTACCACCCCTTCAAACCTGCGGCACCACTGCGCTGGACAAAGAATTCTGCAGAAATGATGTCTTTTCTTACTGCTGGTCTTGACTTTCTGCTTCAGAGGATAAAGAAAGCAGAAGCTCATGGTGCCTCCTTCTCTGCCACTCCAGATTTGCTGGACAAGGCTAGGAAGGATCCACATGTACTGCAAACACAGCACAGATGCCACTTGGTACATGAACACATTCCAGCCAAAATATCCATGTTCAGCTGCATTAACCAAGCACAGTGGAGGTAGCCATGGAGTGCTAGGCAGAGATGTCACGCTTTCCCTGGCTAACCTCAAGTCTTTTTCCCCACCTCACTCACTCACTCACTCACTCACTCACTCACTCACTCAGAGGGCAAAAATAGGATGAGGAAGCTTAGCATCCCTCTTTGAATTCCTTTTCACTTTCCCCATTTCTGTAGCTGCCAAGCTTTTATCTGCTCTGTGTGTGCCACTTCTTGCCAGCAACATAATGAAATAATTTGCATATTTGCACATAATTTCCAGGGAACCATCTCCAACTTTGAAGCTCCTGTACAGCTGGGTTGTGGGGCCAGTGTGAGTTGCAGGGATTGCTTCCCTGGTATGATGCCTGGGGAACAAAGCTCTGCCTTCATCCCTGCTTGGGGACAAGCAAGTTGGGCCAGGAGCCTCCTTCTTTCTTCAAACACAGTGAGGGGTTGAGCTGGGCCTCCCCAGATTGCTGCTGTGCAAGCCACAGCCCTCATTCTCAGCTCCCTGCTGCAAGGGTAATGCTCTGCAGGGCAGACCAACGTGTGGACAAGCTGAGCCAGAGAGCTCCCAAGAGCCTGAGGACAGGGTTCCCTGCTACCAGGGGCACAGTGTCACCCCCAGTCCAGGAACTGGTGAGGAAGGAACCAAAACCAGCTGCTGACAAGAAGATCCCTCCTTTCTCCTTTCCCTCCTGGCCGTTTCCTGTCCTGCATCTGGCAACACTACCGTGACACTGAGATATCTTAGTTTGGGTGCTTATCAGTTCTGTGGTAATGGTAATGAAAGGTAATTAGTCTATAAAGGTATTATCACAACACTCATTGTTATTTATGAGATTTTATTAGTACTAGGGATTTTATGAAGCAGAGGTCTTCTTTTTCCTTAATTAGACATTTATGAGAGAATATCAAACCTGACAGTCCATTTAGGAATTTATTACAGAATAAAGAGACTCCAGCTGAGAGCCAGCTTTGGTTTATATGACCGGTTTTGCACTGGATTTAACAGAAGCTGCATCTATCTGCAAGTTTGACTCAATATCCCTGTGATGGACTCCGTATCCATCAGTTTAGGGAAGGCTGAACCATCCACCCTGCTCAAAGCTGCTTCTGAAGGCTGGAGATTCTTAGGTTGTGTGGGCATGCAAGAGCAAAGTCCTGGGATCTCCTGCAACAGGATATTTTCTAATGCTCTTTTTTTATAGTAACTGCCTAAGTGAGTGCTGAAAAAAAAGTGTTTAACACCTTCCTAAAGCTCTCCCAGAAGCAGCTGGAGCCCAGCAGCCATCACACAGCAGGGGCTCAGCGAGCTCAGTCACTCGGATGGATGCCTGAGCCCTTGGGACCTTCACTTTGATTTCTGTCTTGTTACAGTCTTTGGCCCTTGTGCTTTGTCCTGCATTTTTCATTACCTGGACAGATACTTGCATTGCTCCACCTCAGAAAGATGCTGAAAGGAATTAAAATTCAGCACCTGAAAGGGGTGATGACCTGGCTGCTGGTCCCTCATCCAGCAGCTGTCAGCAGCACCAGGACACAGAGGGTGCAGGACGGGGTGGCTTTGACAGGAGACAGCAGGGACTGGCAGTCCCTCTGGTCCACCAGGAGAGCAGCACCTTTCCAAGTGGCTCAGGAGCAGCTGGGAGGCACAGGACAGCCAAGCTGGACTTCTCAGTCTGCCAAGCCCCACAAAGAAAAGGCTTTTGAAGCCTGGAACTAGATGCAGAGCAGTGGGGAAGGGGTCAGGACAGCAAGACTGTGTCCAAGCAGGGATGAGGAATTCAGGGAAAAAGCAAGAAAACATGACCCTTGTGTGCCTAAATGGTCTCTGCATAGCCAAAGGAGCTGAGAAGGGGTATTTTAACTGTGCACATTGATCACTGTATCCACTTCTCACGTCTGCAATTCTAGAAGCTGTTCAATATTTAAGTTACAGTAAAAAAAAAAAAAACAAACCAAAACCTAAACATTTCAAGACTTGGAGAAAACACTATTGTGAAAACCCGAAGTGCTTATAAAGGATAGTGAGAACTGACCTTGCTACATTTGTATGAACTTTCACTCAGGGAAAAAATAAGGGTTGTGAAGGAACAGATAGAGAGAAGCAAGTCATAGCAAAAACTGAGGAATGAGGCTGCAGCCACACAAATTCAGCCTGGAAGTGGAGTGCAAACCTCCACCAGCCAAGGTGCTTAACCATTAACTCTCAGTGACAAAGGCATAGCTCTTGCCAGCTCAAGGCTGGATGCCTGTATTCCCACACGAGTAACCGGGCTCCAGCAGAGGTGAGCAGATGAAATGTAAGAGCCTGTGATAGGCAGGCAGTCTGCCCAAGCGATTTGAGATTCCGTCCTGCCCTTAAACACCGCGGCTTTGTGAGAAGGATCTGCAGGCTGGAGAGCTGGGTCAGCATGGAGCTCACCTGGGCACTCGCTGAAAATACACACCAGAAAATAGCGATGGAAGTACCACGACAATAGCACATTTGCCGATTTTTCCAGAATTTCTGCTCTGTAAATAAAACACACCCTGGGAAGTCTCTGGAATTATTTTTTTTTTTTTTTTTTGGTGTGCGTGTGGTCCTCTACAAGCACAGGATTGTGGTGGAGGCAGGAAGGGAGAGATTTACCACAGGAGCCACTTCCATGCTTAAATGCCAGCTCTCCTTGTTCCACTACAAGCAGATGAAAGCCCCAGACACCCGCACCCCTCTCTGCCTGCGATAAAGGCAGCTGGAGGTCAGCTCGGCTTTGGCAGCCGCTTTGCCAGGAAGCGTCAGATGCCCGACAGGCGAGCTCGTCTCGCACCTCAGCTGCGCTGCCAGGCGCCTGGGGCTGCTCCCTCCTCATGGAGGCTGCTCAGCGTTTTCTTTATGCCATGGTAATAAAAATTAACGCTTTTCCTGCAGCAACACACAGGGAAACGAATGCTAATCTCTGATTCTTCATCATGCTTCTTGCCAAAACTGCTTTTACCTGTGTGTGTGTGTGTGTTAAGGAAAGGGACACAGACTGATGATGGAAAAAGCTGCAGGAGCACTGGTGGGGTTACAGAGAAATATAGAATAGAGCTTTTCCTCATGTCTCCATGCTGTAGCAGGAAATGCAGGACACCACGGATGGCTTTTTCCTCCTGCCCCTGCCTTTGCTTGTGCAAAATCCAGAAAGTCCCAGCTCACCTGGCAAGTCCCTCTGCCATGACATAGAGTACAGAAAATTATCAGCAGATTTCCTGTCCATCAAGCTGACGCTTTGCAGCAAATTCAGCCTGAACAATCCAGAAAACCATGTGGTCACTGGTTTATGTTACTCTGGACTTTTCTGAGCTTGCATTTAAGCTTTCCCTCTACACCCCAAAAGCACAACCTGGGTAGTGACAAAGAAATCCCCCCCTCCCACTACCACAAGTATTTTTTCTTCTCCCCTGCTTATAGCTGATGCAAGCATGCCAAGATCAAAGGAATGAGATGGTGGTCAAAGTCTGCAGGCAGTCTGGCATGAGCCACTCCAAGGCACGGGCTGGCATGGAAATTTAAGCAACAGTGAAATAAAGTCCAAAGTCACCAATGTGCACCTTACTGAAAATGGAAGTTTGTGGGCACAGAGACAATACAGGAGTGTACTAGCAAACCAAAGATCATCAAACTGATCCTATGGCATAGTTACTGTCAGGTGAGTTTCATCAGAGCTCTACATTTTAAGAAACAGATGGATTTTCAAGGACTTTTCCATTCAAAGAGCACAGGCAGCAGGAACCTGGTGCAGAGCTGACAACCAGCTCACCGCGGTGCTCAGCAACCTGCAGACATGATGCTAATAGCTGCATATTACATCTTTCTCCAGGCTGGATGCAGACACTCAGCCTCTTTTGCAGGAAAATGATCATAGTACAGGATGTGCCAGGTTGTACTAAAGGAAAAGCTGTAGTCTCCTTAATTGTCTTTAAGCATCTCTCCTTCTTCCAGGAAAAATTAGCCACCACTCCATTCTGAAGATGGACAAAAGTGTGCTCCCTTCCATAAAACCAACAAAAGATTACAACTACTGAACAGAGTTGCCCCCCAGATGAATGGATCACCTGGCAATAATTGATGTCCCTGCACTGATGGAGCTTTTAAATCCCAGCAATGCTTCCTGCTCCCTTCAGAGAAGCCTCCTGAGAAAGCTGCAGAGCTGGGTCTGGAGGCTGCAGACCACATTTGCTGCCCCTGTGGGCAGGTGACCTTGGAGAGGATTTGTCATGGAGTGTATTTCATGCCCAGTGGATGACAGTGGATTGCCTTTTCCTTCACACCCTCTGTGTGAAGGCAGTGCTGGGCTGTCCAAGCTTCCCTCTGGTGCCCTGTTACCATCAGACCTTCTGTGCCTTTGATGGCCAAGCCATGCCTGGGATGCCACAGCACTTCACCCACTTCAGGTGCCACTGGGCTCTGCTGCCCTCAGAGCTGGGAATGCACTCAGAAGGATCCACCTGGGTGTTCTTGGACAGAGAGGGATCTGGGGGACAACATAGTCTGTGTGATTTATAGCCAACTTGGAAGAAACTACTTTAAACTGAAAAATTATTTGGTCCAAGAGAGTTTTGAAGCAGTGTTGGGTGGTAGGGGCATTATATGACTTGCTTCAGCAAGTTAAGGAAAGGAACGGGCGAAAAAGTTGTCTAGGGAAGCAGATTTCTGATGTGGGGAGATGATCAGCTCCTGCCATGCCTGAGGGGACCCTGACCCGCCTGCTTCAGGGCTGCAGGAGGGACCTGCTGTCCCCTACCCCTGCCTGCTCTGCTGGCACACAGGGTACAGACACCTTGCCAAGACAGAGGGCTCAGGGGCACCCACAGGCTGTCAGCTTCCACAGCTTGTGTGTGTGTGTGCCTGAGTTCATGGGGAGGGCTGGAGCACCAACTTACTCTGCCTGCAGTGAGGAGAGGAAAGGCACACACACAGAGAAAGCTGACATGGAAACCTGCTAAGCAGCCTTGTCTTGTGTCTCATGTCCTGGAAATGACTTCCAGCTCGAGAGCAGAGGGAAAGGCACTAGCATGACCACATCAGGGTGTCACTGTGATATTTGATTTAAGCACTTTATCATACAGCAGCTGTGGGACACAAGAACATGTGCACAAAGACTCTCAGGCATCAGGAGCAGCCACGGATGGTCTGCTTGTGTTTGGGCTCCAGAGTAGGGATGGGGGAACATGGATACCTTGGGCGTATCACAAGTCCAAACATTCCTGACACTAGCGCTGTGTGGGGGATTCTGGTGTCTCCATGTGAGACATGGTAGGACCTTGGAAACACAGGAAGCACAGAATATGATTCCTGGGCTGTACACATTTCAAATGTAATTCTATTGTGTGCATTTCTAATTGCCACTAACGAGACAGTCAATCCATATTTCCTCCCAAATCCATCTTCAGCATTTGCTTCTGCTTCTTGTCTTCCCACCAGTTGTGCCAGCACAGTCATTTGTGCAACACAGGGTGAACAGGATCACTGTACTTACTTGGATGAGAAATAACCCACCTTTATGCAAAGTCATTTTTCAGCTGTTTGGCTCAGCAGTCATGAAGCTGCTTGTGCCAGTACAGCACAGGTGGTAGCATGGTGGGTGGGCATGAAAGGGCAGGGAAAGGAGACGAGAGCAGTGCCTGATGAGAACTGTCTCCACATGAGGCTGCGGCTTTGTGGCGAGCACCAACGCATCTCTGCCCCCTCATTCCTGCAGCACGTTCCTTTGCCCACCTGGTGCCCTGCTACATCACGGATCTGGAGCAACCATTTTGCAGCCACGCTGTGAATTAAGTTGGTGCTTTTGGCCTCACCCCTAAAACAAACCAAAAACTCTGCAAAACATTTATTTTTAAACGGGATCAGCTTTTTAGTCACGATTCCCAGCACAGACGTAAGTTTCCCACTCAATTCAATGGGTGGTGTGACACAGCATGGGCTGGAACAAGGGAAATGCAATTTACAGCAGCTGCTGAGACTGCTTCATAGAGTAACACCATTGAGCGCTCCAAGTCAGGACCAAAGTGGGATGTGTGGGTCCACAAAAGACTTCACAACAATAATCACAACGTTCTGCAACACCCCCACACCCCTTTAAGCTTAGCAAGTGCAATCTGCTGAATGGCTAATGATGTAAGGCTTCTTAAAGGAGTCTGCGTTTCTTTTAAGATTGGTGTGATCGAAACAAAGGAAGCAGGAGATGTACATTGTCACACATCAGGGACTGAAGAGATAAACATGGAATATAAATTGGTTTGTGATATTGTGGTCCTTGAACTTTATCTCAGAAATCAAGACCTATAAATAATAAGGCTTAATAAATAAATTAATATAATAAACAAGGCTTAACAAACAAATCTTGCCAGCTCCAAGATGGACCTGCTGCTGGCCAGGGCTGAGGCCATCAGACATGGTAGTAATGCCTCTGTGACAACATATTTAAGGAGGAAAATGTTATTTTGCAGAAGCAATTGCAGCCAGAGAAGAGAGGAGTGAAAATATGTGAGAGAAACAGCTCTGCTGACACCAAGGTCAATGAAGAAAGAGGGAGAGGAGGTGCTCCAGGTGCTGGCACTGAGATTCCCCTGCAGCCTGTGGTGCAGACCTTGGTGAGGCAGCTCTGCCCTTGCTGTCCGTGGAGAATCAAAGAAGAGCTGATGCTCTTTCCTCAGTGGGCCTGTCTGCTCACTCTGCTGTGCCTTTTCAGGCAAGAAATAAATCCTCTTCTCCCCTCTCAGGTGTATCAGGGTGATGAACTGCACCCCAGAGCCTCGGTCCCACCTGGGAGCTCACTGCACTCTCCAGACAGAGCATTTTGCACAGCACCTTTGCCACTGGCCTGAAGGACACAAACAAGTCATGACTAAATCATGAAATGGCAGCTTGAATTAAACATCAGATCCCTTTCTTAGAGCCCATTAATAGCAAGTCATCTCTAATTGCAATAATTTGTAGTAATAAATGAGAATTAATATATGATTTGACTGGAAGAAAGATAGTTTTCTATCTAAAATGAGGGACATGAAATGAATTATTATGCAGGTGCTGCTCAAAGATATGATTTGGTTTGCTCATGGGGGCTATCACAGGCCAGGCCAATGCTGTCTTCGGTCAGGATGGTTATGGGACAACTGGACATATGAAACATTCAGTTGAAACTGCTGTGGATTGAGCCTGTGGATTTCGCACTGACTGCTGAAAAGTGTGATTTAAAGTGTGGATCTTAGGGCTTTCTTCAGCCAGAGTCTGAATCTCTGCAAAGACTGAGATTTTCTGTCTGCCTGGGAGAGCATCCTGTCTACATGGAGCATCTTTACATTCAAAGATTTGCCTTAGATATTTCACTCCCCCCCTTGCTTTCATCTTACCTCAGGTACAAGGCCAGTAGGAGCTTTGCTTCACCCACCCTCATAAGCACTTTTCCTTCTGAGCACAAGGAACTTTGAGCTGTTATCTTTTTTTTTTCTTCTTCTTTTCCCCAAAAAGCTCCCACTCAGGTCCCTCATGAAGAATCTCACAGAAATGGAGCTGTCATACAAGATCCTCCTCTGAGGATTAATGACTAATCTAAAGTGATTAGAAGTTGTGAAACAAAAGGTGAAAAAGATGAGACAGTTTTTCACAGTGAAGGAGATAACCACTGGGGAGCTGTGCTGGCCAAGATTTTCATAAGTGATTTGGACAAGGGGTGAATAGTGAGGTGACAAAGTTTGCTGATGTTGCAAAATTGCCTGGGAGGAACAATGACAACTGGGTATGAAGAGCTGCAGATGGATTTTATGCTGTGCAGTGACTTTGAGGATAAAACAGAAGATGAAATCCAACACTGAAAAACGCCAAGTAATGTGCATGAGGGAAAACAATCCTAACTATAGATGCTCAGTGATGGGCTCTAAATTGGGTATTATCACCAGGGAAGAGATCTTTGAACAGCTCTCTGAGATAACAGCTCATTACTCAGTGGTGGTCAAGGAGGTAAATATGATGTCAGGAGTTATCAGGAAGCAAAGAGATAGCAAAACAGAAAACACCATCATGCTCTGGTGTGGATGTACTCAGACCCTGGATATTCTATCAGCTCTGTCTCACTACCCTAAAAGCATGTACTAGAGCTGACAAATTATGAGATAAGGATATTAAAGCTACAAAATTACTTTTATGGGAAGCAACTACAAATATAAGGACACTGAAGTTTACAAAAAAAGAGAAGAGTGATATTGATATATTATTAATATAATTATGAATACACATGTTAATAAAATTATTAATAAATTTATGAATAGCATTGAGAAAACAAAATAGAATGGTTATTTGCTGCCTCTCAAAGAACAGGTTTTGCAAGGAACAGAAAAATACTTAAATTTGGCAATTGCCACAAGATATGAAATACACAAAGGCACAGATAAGTTGTAAAATTGATAAAATACAAATAGCATAAGAAAAATAAACAAACTCTATTAAAATAAATAAAAAGGCAATGCAATTTTTAGCTTGAGAAATAGAAATACACATTTCCACAAACAGGAATGGATTTGTAAGTACAAACATGTATATGAGTGCACACAAACACAACTATTCCAAAGCCAAAAGGGTACACCAGAGAAGAAACACCACGTACTCTGCCTGTACATCCTTCTGTAAACATCCACCCTGACCACTGTCAGGGGCCTCTCTCTCCCAAGACTCATTTCCATGTCCCTCCCTTTCCTTTCAGGATCACTGTCACAGATGTCAAGCACCGTTCTCTGCCCTCGGGTCTCTCACTGGAATTGATTCTTCACATACAACTGCTTCCTGGGACACTGGCAGCTGTCTTGAGCATTTAGCAAGAGAAGGTGCTTTTGTTTGTGACCATCTTTGTTCACCCAACAGCATCTGTGCATTAATAAGAAGGGCGTGGTAAAAAAGAAAAAAATAATCCACAATTTATTCATTTGCCGATTACTCCTGAAACTAAATCACAAAATCCTGAATTCTGCTGGGATCTGGCAGGTAAGAACATTGCTTTTCTGTCCTCATATGGATATGTGGAATCTTGTGTGATAAAATTAAGTCAATAAATACCATGTTTGCAGAGGAGCTCAGAACAAAAGAGCTAGCAAACACTAGAAGGAGGGTCCAAGTCTCCTTGGATCTGCAAGGGCAGGATTGATGCTTGCAAACGGGTGCTTTAGTGTATGTCACACTCTTAGCTTCTGTTATAGTCAAATGAGTGTCCTGTTGCTCTTTTCCTTTTGTGACACAAAATAAATCTTGTGACTGGGAGGTGCAGGCTGGCAGAAAAAGCATGTGAGACTGCTCTAATGACACTGCACGTTCATTCCTTCCTTATGATTCTATGGACAGGTCTGGAAAAGGTGAACATAGAAAAGGACGTCGCATTTCCATACTATTGAGAAATGAATAATGCATTGGAAAGCAAGTATAAGCATCATTTCTCTTCTAATCAGTATCTGGTGGTTTGACCCTGGCTGGATACCAGGTGTCCACCAAAGCTGCTCTGTCATCATCCTTCTCAGCTGGGAAGGGGAGAGAAAATATAACAAAAGATTTATGGGTTGAGATAAGGGCAGGGAGAGATCACTCACTAGTGACTGTCACAGGCAAAAAAGGCTCAGCTAGAGAGGGGAAAAATAATTTATCACCAAACAAGTCAGAGCAGGGTAATAAGAAATAAACACAAATCTTCAAACACCTTCCCCAGACCTTCCTCTTCTTCCAGGGTCTAACCTTACTCCTGATGTTCTCTATCTCTTCCCTGCAGGTGGCTCAGGGAGCTGGGGAATGGGGGCTGCAGTCAATTCACACACTGTCTCTGCTGCTGCTTCCTTCTCAGGAGGAGTAGTCCTCCAACTCTTCCCGTGTTCCAGTGTGGGGTCCCTCCCACAGCAGACAATTCTCCATGAACTCCTCCAATGTGAGTCCTTCCCACAAGCTGCAGCTCTTCACAAGCTGCTCCAGCACGGGTCTTTTCACAGGGTGCAATCCTTCAGGAACAGGCTGCTCCAGCATGGGTCCCCTATGGGGTCACAGCTCCTGCCAACAAATCTGCTCCAGTACAGACTTCCCACAGGTCACAGCCTTCTCTGGGGCACCCACCTGCTCCGGTGTGGGGCCCCAGGTGGATCTCTGCTCCACAACAGTCTTTACCACAGGCTGCAGGGAAATCTTTCCTCTGGTACCTGGAGCACCTTCTGCCTTCCCTTCTTCACTGGCCTTGGTGTCTGCAGAGCTGTTCCTCTTCTCTGCTTGCTGTTTACTTCTGCCCAGCATATTTTTTCTCTCTTCTTAACTGTTATCCCAGAGGCACTGCTGCCATCACTGATGGGTGTGAAGTCTACCTGGGAGCTGCCTGGCTTTGGCTCTGATGGACACTGGAGAAGCTCCTGGCAGCTTCTCCTAGACTGCTCCTCTCAGCCTCTACTACCAAAACCTCACCATGAAAACCAACACAGCCTCATGAAGCACATTACAAATTAGCCACTTTCCCCAGACACTTGGTGTATTAAGTAGCTCTAGGCTGGACCCCGTTAGGGTACACCATGCCATCTGCATTTAGAAAATTGCCAATACATTTACTAAAGTGAAATTCACCCATTAATTAGTCCTGTCAGCATTTTCCCTGGAAACTGTCATTAGCACATTGAGCTAATTACTACAACTAACAGCACTAGTGGGTGTGTGTATGTGCAGGGTGGGGAGAAGGAAAGGTTATTCCAACTAACGAAATAATGGAAAGGACATCTCATTCTTACATTTACATTAAAATCTAAATTCAGGATGACATTGGAATGAGATAAACCTGCCATTTTATTTACCTTCCATACTGGAATCTTTGGTGTAGGTGGAAAAAAATTCAAAGCATGGCAGAAATCTTCTGAAACTGATAAACCAGAAGGAACAAGAGTTTTCTAGTTATCCATTCCTACATAACTCTGTGTCATTAAGTGTATTTTGACCTAAGAAGAGGAAACTGAATTTGTGTAATACTACTCGGTTCAATACCACAGCAATGCTACTCAGGTCCTTTTCTACAGATATTCTTGATCAGAAATTTTCCTACTTGCTTTTGTGAAGACTCTGGCTGGATAGGACTTGAACGTACCAGAGAGTTATCTTGATCTGCCCAGTTCCTCCTGAGAGGTGAGCCAGGGGTGAATGTGGTAAGCTCTTGGTGTGACAGAACCAATCAGTAGCACTAACATGAGCCTTTTTAATTGAGGTGTGTATTAGAAGATTTTCCTTGTGTGTCCCACAGGTTAGGAGCAGCTGTGCAGTCAGAGAACTGTGGCTCACTTGATGGACAGTCTTCCTTGATGTCCTGGCAGCTGTGTATCCCTATGATGAAGGTCACTGTATGAACATCCAGTGAAAACTCCTTGGGGAGCCTGCTGGCTAACCCAACAAGACAACAGCTGAAAGGGGAAATGTCAGTATAGAGAAATGAAATTACTTTTAACGGTCTTGGGGTAAGAGGAATCAAACACTAAATCCAGGAATCTTAACTTCTCATTGAGTCAGTGTGATGGTTTTGTCTGGGACAGACTTCATTTTCTTAGTAGCTGGTACAACCCTGTGTTTCAGATTCAGTGTGAAAATAATGTTGGTAACACAGTGATGTTTTGGTTGTTGCTAAGTAGTGTTTACCCTAAGTCAAGGACTTCTCAGCATCACATGCTGTGCCAGTGAGGAGCTGCACAAGAAGCTGGGAGGGAGCATGGCCAGGACAGCTGACTCGAACTGGCCAAAGGGATATTCCATACCATGGAGCATCATACTCAGTTTATTAACTGGGGAGTGTTGGCTGGGACTGGGATTGACTGCAGCTCAGGGAGAGGCTGGGCATCAGCCAGTGGGTGGTGAGTAGTTGTGTTGTGCATCACATCACTTGTGTTCCTTGGGTTTTATCACCCTCTCTCCCTCTCCTTTCTATTATTAATAGAATTAGCATTGTAATTATATTGTATTTTATTTTGTTTCAATTATTAAACTGTTCTTATCTCAGCCCACAAGTTCTATTTTCTTTTCCTTTCTCACGCCTCTCCCCATCCCACAGGTGAAGAGAGTGTGTGTGTGTGGGAGGGGGAGAGGGTGTGTGTGAAGTGGGAAAGCAGGTGTGGGGTGCTTAGCTGCCAGCTGGGGTTAAATCACAACAGCCACCTTGCCAGCACACACAGTTGCCCACCCTAAGCATCTCACCATTTTTTTTTTTCCTTTTCTAGAAGTTCACCTTATGCTGCACGTGGATTTTTGACAACTCATCTCCATCACACCCTTGCGATGTAAGTGCAAGTACAGCTGAAACTGCCAGCATTGCCCGCAACTTTTCCACATGAGCAGCCCTCCACCTGCAAAATGGGAGCAGTTGGGAGGGGACTGGCAATAGTCAGATCAGTCACAGCAAAATACAGCTGGCAGATGGGCACATTATCCAGATGACAGGCCCAGGACACGCATGGGGAGAATGCCACAGAAATACCCACGCACGTGGGCTTTCCAGTCACATAACAAAAGGGAGTGGGATGTGAAATCATTTGGTAAAAGTGAATGTTTAGAGACCCAAATGTCAGAACTGATGTGTATGCTGGGAACTATGTCAAGCTCCACAGGCCTGTGCCCTCAAGAGAGAAGAATAACTGCTGGTCATACTATCCACGGATTACACAAGTGTCAGAACTGAGGATCCTCTCTTCTCGAGACACCGCAGAGCACAGCCCAGCACACAATTGTAAGCAACAGACTATATAAGGTCACTGTAAAAAACATTCCACTCCAATTAAACATCATTTGCCTCTTTAAATTTTGCTGTAGTATAATCCTTGCAACTATAACTATCCAGAGCTCTAAGCAAAGATTTGTGCCAGTACCTGCCAATGAGCTCCTCAGCAGTCCCAGCTCTTCAGCACTCTCCTGCATACATAACTTTTCTCAAGCCTTTTATGCCTTCAAAGTCAGTAGGACAGTCCCTATGTGTAAAGCAGTTCTAACACCCGGAATCAGACCTAAAGTAATGCTTTGTTAACCCAAAAGCATTTTTTATTTAATAAAGACTAGGAAAAAGTATTTCTTTTTCAATGAGACAAAAATACTTTAAATTAAATCAGGTCTCTGACTTCAAACAGGGAACTGGATTACTCAAAGTTGCTAGGATTTTTACTTGCACTTCCTTGCCTTCTAATACTGACAAATTTCAGCTGTATTTCTCTAGCAACAAATTGATTCTCCTGTGGCTTAAATAATTGTATAAATAGGGTTGCTAATGTACTCCTTTCAGCTGATTATTATCAAGTTGCAGAGACAGTGAGTTCAGCTTGTACTTGTGTAATAATATCTATTAACTTCTGCCCCCAATCTCTATGTGAAGATACTCCAGCAGAGAAGTAACATGAAATAAGCACAAGGTGCAAAACAATTCTGGTGCTGAAAAACGAAAAGAAGAAAAAATTAAGGAAGATCTTAATCTGTGTCATTCATGCCAGATGGCTGCTTATTTAAGTAATCAAGTTAAGCAAGATGTATTTAGGACTATCTTGTTTAATTTGATTATTTAACTGAATAAACTGCCTGTAAGGCAGTGGGGCTTTGCGCATATAATCAGGTCACATGCAACTCTGGTTCACATTTGCTGATTTTGATATGGTTAGTTCATAATTTCTCTATGTAGGCAAACTGTTTTGCTTACATGGGGAATGTTTTAGATCAGATGAGAATTACTCCGAGGCACCAACTGATATTATGTTAATGCCTAGCAGATTAATGTTCCAGCAAATTTGCATGTAATGAACACAGATCATAACCCTTTGCTGAAGTGCACATCCCTATGTGCCTGCCCAAGATAATGGGCCCTTCTCCTATCAACAGAGAACCGGGAAGGGAGGAGAAGCAGGTTCTTTAATTCCTCTTTTATGCATTCAACAAAACTACCACCATAACTGCAGAGGTATCGAGTAGTTACTGCTACAGGAGTGATTATGCAAATGACATTATGCAATTCCAGTGACTGAACTAACACCACCCTAGGACTCTACATTTGTTCAGTCTACAGCAGATATTTCCAACCCATATAGTCTTCAACAGACAAGTGCTTATATGGTCAATAAACAATGTTCTTCTGCCCTTTTTCTTGGCAAACTTTGTGAGCGGTTATTATCTACAGATTGTCCAAAATTTCCACCAAAACTGTTTTTATGAAAAACTTCAAGTTAAAACTGCACAGCTTTTCTTTTTTTTTTTTTTTTTTCCTACTGAAAGGATGTGTAGTGTCTGTAGAATATTGTTCCCTTTCTGTCCCAGTGAATTGTGTCCCAAACAAAGCAAATTTCCATGGGGATATGCTATTCTGAATATTCAGAGAAACTCAGAGTGGTAATCCTTTGAGCTGAGTGGGTTGACTCACAACAGGGTGGTCAAACACTGGAACAGGTTTCCTAGGAAGGTGGCTGATGACCCAATCCCACCAGTGATCAACAGGCATTTGGACAATGCCCCTAATAATATCCTTTAACTTTTGGCCAGCCCTGAAGAAGTCAGGCAGTTCGACTGGATGATTGCTGTAGGTCCCTTCCAACTTAAATATTTATTTCTATTTCTATTTCTATTTCTATTTCTATTTCTATTTCTATTTCTATTTCTATTTCTATTTCTATTTTTTCTATTTTTATTTCTATCTTATTCTTTTCAGGGCTCAGCTTAACTACTGAGGCACAATTTACTGAAATTAGTAATTGGTGTACTTAATGAAATTTAGTTCAGCTAGAAAACCCAGCCTTCAGAGGGCAAAGAAGGTATGAAGAGCCTCAGGGCATTTCCATACCAAATAATTTGGCTCTACACTTTGACAAAATCTGTTCAAGACGAAAAGCTTTGTCCACTGTACAAAAATACACTGATTGCCAACCAAAAGCTAATTATTTAATTTCATTGACAACATCCAAATCTGGAAATTCTGTATGGCTTTTACTGTTTCTCCTGATGTCATTTTGTGAACGTGGGAATGTGGAAAACCAGATTCACATGCTCAGCCTGGAGCAATGAGAGATCACAAATTTTGATACGGAGCCAATAGAGCGAAAACTTCAACCTGTCTTTTGCTCCTCCTAAGCAAAGCCTTTGGCTCCAACTAAATGCTACATTACATACTGTATTTAATTTTATCAGAAATACATCAAAGGATCTATGATTAATACAATTAAAACAAAATAAAATACAGTGGGAGAATCTATATATATTTATTCAGATATTTGTTACACTTCCTCTATATAAATCACTTTGCTTGGCTCATGACTGGGTTTTTTGACATAATTAGAAGAAACTGTTTACCTTTTAGGGCATCAGTTAATTATACTTCAAGCTCACAAATTACAGTTGTTTTTCATTATCCACATATGGAACTGTAAAAGCAAAGCAAATGCTACTGTTATAACACAGCATTCCTCTCCAAAGTTTACAAAAGCAGGGTGAGCTAATGGAAAAAGAATCACTAAATAAAGCACCAACTGGCCCGGTTTCTAGGCTTGTTTTTAACTTTTTCCCTTTTTTGGCCATTTCAGAAAAGATACTGTGATTTCTCCCACATTATTTTTAACCAGACATGAAATAGCTAAAAAGAACTCTTATCTTTTTCAGAGACATGCTGAAACATGTTTGTTCAGATTAATGAGATTTGCATCTTAAAAAAATTATTCCAGCGCTGTTGCTCTATTTCTTTGTAAATAAGCAGACAAACAAGAAACCTCAGTTTCTCTATGTGTGCTCATGCCCTTACTTGTTAGGGCCAGACACTAAATTTATACTACACTGAACATAGGGAAACACTATATAGCTGCAGATTAATAAATTCAGATTTTTTTTTAAGATAATGCTGTGGTCAATAATACAAAACTTCTTATTAGCGTATTTTGCAGAATGATTTTCCTTCTACAAACTTAAACAGAATAAATGTGAGCCTTTACAGCATGAATAAATGCTCAGTACTTCTAACACCATCTATGTTTGATGGTTACTTGGTCTTAGATGAATATGGGAATAATTTTTTGATTTCTGAGTATGATTATATGTTCTGATGCAGAGCTAATTTCTGAATTCCTTATAAAAACAATTACCTCCTGCTGTTCTTTAAGAAAAAATTATTACTCATTTCTGTGGCTCCATCATCCATATTTAATTTGTATAGATAATGGTCTGATACCATGTAAGCATCACTGGCATATGAATCCAAAAAACATATAAACTGATTGGAATGCAGAGTTGTCTCACCACAACAAAAGTGCTTTAAAATTATTAACAAGTCTTCAATGTTCTATTCAAATACAGATTATTTCCTTAGACTGACGTGGACTGAGCTTGTAGGACTGTAAATGTTTTTAAGAAAATGTAAACATAAGGGTCTCCACCCTTCATTAGAATATAAAAGAGTAGCATCGTAGAATCACTCAAGTCCTGCTGATTCCTGAACTGATTCACTGACAAGTAAGGGGGTTTTTTTTTGCCCAAGTTGAAGTCATAGTCTAAAATTCTTAGTATACCATTGGAGCAGATGACTCTCCTGAGGTCCCTTCCAACCCAAATTATTCTCCAATTCTGCCCTTCTGTCACAAAGTACTAAATTGTCTTTGACAGCCCTTTCTCCTGAAGCCAAAAAGTTGTTCTTATAATCCTATATGATGTGGAGGGAGGGCAAAAGGGAAAGGGGAGGGAGACTATCAAAGTTAAACATGAGGTAATGCACTGTAGGATCTGGAACCATGACTGTGCAAACTCTGGGATCAGACAATTTATGCAGGATGCTGAAAGCTGACACAGATCTGAGAGGTTTGCTGTAGATGCTGTCTGAAAGCACACCTGCTATAAAGACAAAAGACACAACACTGTAGGAAAACGTGAAACAAAAAACTCTGGATGATGAGTTTCCCTACAGAACTCACAGAAAAATCCAATCTGAGTTCTGGTTGGAACAGAAGGAGATGCAAGGGCAGATATGGATTATTGGTATGCATGCTTTGCTGCTGAAGGATGTAATTTTTTTTTTTTTTTTTTCCCAAGAGCATAGTAGGGTTTTTTTTTCATGATGTTGACATCTTGGACCAGGTAGAGCAGCATATACAAGACAAGTTGAACTTAAAGGACATACTCAGTTTTGCTGAGATCACATTGCTGAGCCAGTCACCCTGGCACTGGATGCCATCCTTATGCAGATAAAACAGACTAGATTTCAGAGGTACTGTGTAATTAATTCTGAAGGAGGCTTTGTCCCTAGTCTCAGGCACATGAACTGCACCTCCACAAAAGAGCAAAATCAAGGAAAACCTATCAAAATGAGTAAGATATATAGCAGCATGCTAGTTTATAATTCACTTTGAAGAAAATTAGGCACTGTGAAGTACTGAAGTTACCACTGAGATTTCAGGAGCAAAAAATATCTCACCAATAATCAGGAAATAGGAAATACTATAAATCATTATTTTCTGTCAACCCAGGGATCAAAATTTATGTTTTTTTTCTTGTTCAAGATGCTACGGAAAAAGCAGGCAGTTGGGCAGTCAGTAGGCAGGAACACTCAGTCTTTTGAAGTCTTTTATTTTATTAAGGTTGTCAGTGAAACCCTGAGATAACAGGAGTCCTATGAAGTACTCAGTGCAGGATTGCTTTATGGTTCACTCAGACAATAGCAGTGCCTAACCTGAGAGCACAGCTGCTTTCTGATGGCCATGGTCCAGATGTATAATTAGAGAAAGACTGCAAGGAAAAGGGGAGAGAGATTCTAAGTGAGCAAAAAGATGAGAGAAGCACAGGGATGAACAGACTTGTCTAAGGTCACAGGGCACGTCAGCACTGCAGACAAAACTCACATCTCCTGACTCCCAAATTCAAGAATCACCCAGACAACAGAAGCATGAGACAAAAGATGTAGCTGAAGTTTAGGCTGTGTGAATTCAGGGCTCTCTGAGCTGGCCTAACTCTTCTTCTCTGTTGCTCCATCATTAAAAGCAAGCTATGATCACTGACTTGTAACAAACAAATAACCTTGCTTCCATGTCTGCAGCCATCACCCTCATAACTTACTTTGCAATTCTCCTCCCCACGCTTCCACTCAGCCTGGACTGTTTGATGCCTGCTGCTTTTGTGAAGCTTTTGAAATTAATGCTTTAAAGCCTGTAAGAGCAGCTCAGAAGGAAAAAAAAAAAAAAAAAAAAAAAAAAAAAAAAAAAAAAAAAGACAGTTTTACATTTTTAAAAAGATGCTCTTATTCTCCTCACAGCTGAGTTTTGGTGGCAGCTTGTGAGCAGAATAGTAAGTGGGAGTTTTGTTGTGTTTTTCCAGGCCAGTCTGTCTGGGCTGTGGAGATCCATACTTTTTCTCATTTGTTTTTCACCTTTCTAAGTCACCTCCTCAGCAGAGGCTGTCCCTGTGTGGACCAAAGAGAGGGGGATACACAGTGCTCAACAGGTTGAGCCGGATTGTACCACCTTCCCCATCATACAAAGAAGGCCCTGTATTTCTCCAGCTTCCTCTTCCCCTCTTTTAGTCCTTAGCCAGTCAAGAGTCTGTACACCTCCCTGCACACCATACCAGTGCAAATGCTTCTATGACCTGCACAGACTTTCTCTAGACATGCTCACTGTGCCTTAGGGAAGAATTAATTCTACACCAACAAAAGAGATCATACTAACTGATTCCAAACAGAACTCTCCCAGAAAAGTCAAAGTGATCGCATGCACCACAAGGCATAATCCAACCCTCTGGTGAGCAAAACCAGCTCTTGGCTCTACAGCTGGGAACCCAGCACTAGCCCGAGTTGACATAAGCAAGTGGATTGGAGATTTCAAGCCTTCATCACACTGATACAATGTTCATCACAGTGACACTGCAAATAAGATGAAATTTCTACTGTGAGCAAATGAGCACTGAAATAACTGATACCTGATTTGCTGAGGCTTGTGTTGTCAGTTCCCAGCCTTCTTACCTTCTACAGCAGACCTTATAGATAGATCATACATAGACCTTATAGACCAGATTATAGATCCAAATCACCCCAGCAAGTTTCCTACACCTCTCAATTGCTACCAAAATGCTCTGACTCCTTCTCCCATCTCAAAATCCCCCTCAGCCTTACACATCACCCGTGCAGCCCCTGAGCAGCTGGCAAGGCAAAAGACACTGTGGTCTGTAGCTGATCATGGCATCATAGAATTATAGAGTGGTTTGGGTCAGAAGGGACCTTAAAGATAATTTAGTTCCAACCCCTCTCTCAAAGGTAGGGATGCTACCTACTAAATTGTGTTGCTCAGGGCAACAACCTGGTCTTGAACACTTCCAGGGATGGGACATCCACAACTTTTCTGGGCAACCTGTGCCAGTGTCCCACTACCCTCTTGTGTAAAGAAACTCTTCCTAACATCTACTCTAAATCTCCCCTCTTAGTTTAAAACCGTTCCCTATGCCCTATGTCTATCTGCCAGTGCAAAAAGTTAATTTTCCTCTTTTTTACAAGTCCCCTTTAAGTACCAAAAGGCCACAATCAGGTCTGATTACACCTGTGTGCTACCTGGGCAGCCCCCACACGTACACAGCCTGGTCAGCTGGATGAACCCTTCTGCCAGAACAAGACACCAATTTGAAGGTGTCTCCACTGTTTTCACAAACCTTGTCAGAAATACACATAGTTATTATAAATGTACAATATCTTTGAGGCTTCTATTTCTTTGCCAAACTGGGCTGAAGTGTCCATGCAATTAAAACTGCTGAGAGGACTTGCAGAGAGACAGATGGACAGGGAGACAGGATGATCACATAAGCTTTTTTTTTCCCCTTGAGGAAAACATGTTAAAAAGAAAAAAGAAACCTACCAAAATGCATTGTCTGAATGTATGAATTGTTGTCAGACTTAATTATTTTTTTTAATTTCAGTTCTTTATTTTGTATCAGGATAAAGCAACAAAAAAATTTAGTGATTTTATTCATTTTGATTTAAAAAATAATTGGCAGAAGATGATCTATACAAAAGTGTACAAAAGCATGAAAAATGCTACTGAACCTTTTAAAAATTATTTTTCTTTAATAATTTTCAGAAAGACTTAAACTTTCCTCATTTGCATTCCAAGAATTTGACTGAAAACCTAACATTGCAGCTACACTGAGTGTATTTTCTAGTTTCTGCTTCTTCACTAAATTGGGAGGAAAAAAACACAAAAATCCCAGCATTGTACATTACAGACTAAAATATCTTGAAGGGAGATGATGAACACTGTTGTTAAAGGCATTTGACTTCGATCATCTTTAGAGGGTGATAAAAAAGAAAATAAGATTACCTTGGAAAAAAATACATACGAAATCAGGCAGATTGTAAGGCTCCTGATGAAACACTACTCTTGGCAAGCTACACTGGAGGGAAAAAAAAAAGGGCAGTTCCTCTGTCCGTAATGTGTATTTTTTTTAACATTTACAAATTATTTTTGACTTAGCCACGCAGGGAGCCTACTTTCAACCCTCAATTTGAAAATCATGGAGGCTTTATAAAGGCTTCCACCTGCATCTCTTTTTTGCATCACAGTTCTTTATCCTCTAAAGGATGAAAACCCTGGCGTATAAAAACTTTGTTAAGCTGTCACTATCAATAGAGTAAAAAACAATAATGGTTGACAAAGAAGAAACAAATTGCATCTTCAAATAAGTTTCCTTCATGCTCTTGTTAAAAGCTATAACCTCTGATGTTAACTAAATTTAACCCATTCTGACCCTTGCGTTGGCCCTTAACCTTTTCTTTATTCTGCTTCCTGTGGCTGCTGAAGAAAACTGGCCCAGTCATTGGAAAAGCACTCTCTGTTGCACACAAAGCCCCAGCCTGGCTGCTAGTCTGTCAGGAGGGATAGAATAGACGGGGAGGTCAGCACCTGTGCTGAGAAGCAGGTGACAGGGAACTGCTTGGACCATTCTAGGGCAAGTTGTAATAGTTTCTACCCTTTAAATATCGCACTGTAGTTTCGGGTATTCAAGGCAGCGAAGTTCACATTTTCTTTGTGAATGCAGACTTTAAACAAATTAATCTATTGCTGTTCAACTGACTGTAAAATTAGTAGATTTACTGTTGCAAAAAAAAAAAAAAAAAAAAAA
>WEIU01010287.1:298713-371883 GCA_013389925.1 Aegithalos caudatus
CGGGCCGGGACCGGCGGTGCGGTTCGGCTCGGTTCGGCCCGGCCAGGCCGGCAGGTAAGAGAGGATCACTGGGAGCCGCGGGGCGCGCACACGGGCACGCGCAGTGACCTCCGCGACACGCACAGCCGGGAGCGCGGACACGGCACGGTCACACACCCCCGTGCAGCCCTTCTGCCCTGTTTACGGGAGGGCACCCACGGGAAGCAGCCCTCTCCCGTGCCGGCCGCCCAGCACGGGAAGCGCGGGTGCTCCTGCCCGGAACCTGCCCACACCTCCCGGTGTGCCCGGAGCTGCCCGCTCCTTAGAGTTCCCACACAGCCAAGTCAGGCGGCCTTGCCGACACAAGGATGACCGAAGTGCACAACGCGAAACACACCTATCTGCCGTGTTACGCGAAGAAAAGCCCTTCCGTAAAATGAAGGTTATTTGCTTTCAGACAGCTAAGGCTATGGTTATAATTATAGTTTTAAATAGCATCAGAGAATGAAGGAGAATACCACCAACACCATGTGTTTAGCAGAGCAAGAGCAACACTTCCTTAAAACAAGCTGCTGTTCCATTGCTGAAGTACTGTTACTTAGTTTTATAAATCAGTAGCTCTCGAAAGCAAGCCAGGCTCCTCTGAATGGAAGATAAATTTAATTATATCATTCAGTAATGGAGCAGTGATGCCCAGATTGCAGACTGAGTCTGCAGTGCATGATCCAGAGCTAGTTTATGAAACCATTTAAAAAAATGAGATTGTGGCTTTTGTGTAGCTGCAATGATGCATGAGGATACTTGGGTGTTGGCAGTGGGTGTTCAGTCATAGGGCTGTTGTCACAGCCAGACAAAAAGCTGTGTTCACAGGACTGGGCAGAGGCAGAGCCCAGGGCAGGAAGGGACAGTAGCTCTACCAGCTGGTTTTAGGCTGCTGTGGAAATCCTATTACTTCTGTGCCCTGTGGCTAGCTTGAGTTCTGGATCCAGCTGTAGCACATAGCTGTTATCAGACTGCCCTGTTCATGAACTCATCTGGCTCCTTCTTCAAGCAGTTTGCATGGACATTGTCCCTACTGCAGAGGTATGAAGTCCATCCCAGGCTCCAAGCTGTTCCCTTTTCAGACTAAGTTTTTTCACAGGCAAGTCATTTTACTTGTTCCTGTGCCAACACTGCTTAAAAATCATAAATAGCTTTTTATTCTTGCTGATAATATACACGTTTTCCATGTGTTTGTATGCACATGGATGCATGTTTACACAATGTCATATATGTGTGGGTATATATGTGTATGTGTGCATGTATTTATAGAGCAGAGTCACATTCTCTCCTGGGCAAAAGAGGTCTCACTCCTGCCTACTCCTCTGGTATGCCATGCTTGGTTCCCTGCATTATCCCTGGCTTTTCCTGTAATTGCTCCCTTTTAAACATGAAATAGGAAAACTGCAGAGAATACTCACAGTTTGCTCTTTATTTCCAAAGTTTTTTGCAGTTGTTAGAAAATGGATGATGTCTGAAGGTCTGAACAAAATACAAATAATGGGTCAGCTGCAACAAAATTGCCAGGGGGATTTCATGAACCAGGGAAGAATGGGGAAAAAAATCCAATGGAAGAAGTGTCTCAAAGATGAGTTTCAGTAGTCTTCAAGCACGGGTATATTCTGAAGCATGTTTGAAAGTTAATAGCTTCTTGAGTACTGTGTCAGGACAGATGCCTGTAACTATTTAGATTTAAATTTACAAGTGAGGAGAAATGAACTAAAAGTATTGGATTCTTTAAAGGAGTTCAGGCTCAGATTTTAAGATACTGATCAATTCATACATTTTGCTTATTTGTCAGCTTTTCTCTCTGAGTTAATCCCTTTGTTATTGTAAAATGACTGTTGATCCTCATTCTGCATAGTAGCACCTTGTATCATTTAAAAAGAGTAGTTACAAACACTTGGGTTCACTGAACTGGAGTAAAGTATTTCTAATATAATGAGAAGAATCTGACTGATGGGGTAACTTGTTTTTTCTTCTTCCTCAGAATGACTGCCTTGTGCACAATTAAACATATATGTCAAGCAACCAGAAATGAGAACAGATGTGCAAAAAGGTTCTTTGGTACTCTTCTGACACAGACAGCACAAAAGTGGCTCTTTTCTCCATTCTGGATAGTGGTACCTGACCCTAGGAAGTCAGCTGTGTTTGGGCTTTCTCAACCATTTTGTACAGATGAAAAATCTCATGCACAACCAAAAAGGAAAGCAGCATTTGGAAGCGTTGGGCGAAGAATTCCCTATCGTATTTTGCACGTAATCAACCAGGATGGGGAGAGCTTAGGAAACATGCACCGATCAGAGGCACTCAGACTTATGGATGAACGTGGCCTGAAACTGGTTCTGCTTCGTGAGAATGTAGAACCTCCAGTTTACAGACTAATGACTGGGCAGCAAATTCATGAAGAGCAGCTTAAACTTGCAGAGAAGAAAAAAGCAAGTCCAAAACCAGGTATGTGCACTGTAAACACTGCAACACTGAGGACTTGGAAAAATGCTGCATTAAAAGTGGTTTCAACAGATTAAATCCTCTTACTTGCATTTGTGTAAATCCAAAGCAATGTCACTGCAGTCCACGCTATTAAGGATTTGCAGTGGTGAAAATAAAATTTTGGATTAGTCCAGTCTTCCACAGAGAAGCCTGCTATTGCCCTCTCAGGATTTGCTATTTTGGCATCTGCTGACTTTAAAAAAAAATACCTTTATTTCAGTGAATATAACTAGGCTCTGGTTCCATGAGACTCATTGAATTTCTGTTTTTTTACCAAGGTGTACAGTGACAGTATTTACAAACTAAGGACCAAATACACCAATATAATTACAGTTTGTCACCAGTAGTCATGGAACACTCTCTTCCCCATTTGCTGCTAGAAAGACTTAAGTCTGGAGCCCTTTCTTGTATAGAGTAAGAGAAATTTTTTCAATGCTGAACACTTTCAGTTCTGTTTCTTTTTTTCTTAAAATCACCTGCTCCAGCAGTTTAATAGACTGAGTTTGGCAGAGAGGTTTTAGAAAAAGCATGTGACCTTGTGTCCTCTCTTATCCTCGGGGCAACGAAGATAGCTGTGCTTTGGGTAGAGTTCTGATTTTAGAGGAGAGCATTATTGTGGTTGGGAGTTGCTGTGTTCAAGAAACCACAAAAATATTATTCAGATGGTGACTAGAGAAACTTGAAGGAGGAAGAGACTGTAGGTTGTTCAAATACATTACAAGGTATAATAACTGACACTTCCAGTTGAATATTGCACTTGACCATTCAAAAAATGGGGTTGAGATGAAGAGCTGTCTAACGTCAAAGCTTTTCCCTTCAGCTGTCCTATGTGCAGGAATTTGCACACTAAGTCTTTAATTCCAGATCCAATGCTTACCTGTTTGTTAGACCTACATTGTGGATCGTATGAACAAGACTGTAATTAAAAATACCTTAAGCCTTCTGACCCTGAAGAGATTTCCCCGTGTGCCTCAAACATGCACTGAGTTTCCCAGGTATGGCAGTGAGAGTATCAAGTAGCCACCCTCTGAGGTGAGAGTGTGCATGCTGAGACAATGAGATCAGGGTGCTCTGAGAAACCAGCACGGGAGGAGGGAGTCAAGCAGACAAAGCTGATAAAAGAGAGCAACAAGTACAGGTTTGTCAAATGCTAAGCCAATACAGTTTCGGTTCTGTTTTAAACAGGGGTGGTACAGAAGGAGTTATCGTTCTCTTCAGCTATTGCCAAGAACGACTTAGACACCAAGATTAAACAGATAGCACAGTGGATTGAAAAGAAACACCACGTTAAAGTTACCATCCGGCAAGCAAAAGGCAGCAGTGCAGACATGGTGAGTGCACTCCTGAAAGAAGGACCAATTCCATTCAATAGCTGCAGCTGTACTGACCTTCCCTGTTGGGTACTGCCGAGGTTTTTCTAAGTCCCGTGCCAGTAGTGGTTGCCTGCCTTCAGCTGCTCCTGTTCAAACACTGGTGTAGAAAAGCCATCCCAGACAGTTCAAAAATACCAGGCTTCCTTAAGAATCCAGCTGCAGTACTGGCTTGGGCAGCAGAGTCTAAGCAGTTCAAACTCCTGTGCAGCACCACTGTATTAATGGGGCTGGTGACATTTTCTTATCTATGGCTTTAGCCAGGTCACCCACTGAAAACTTTAACAGTGTGGTTTTAAAAAAATTGTATTTTAGCTGGATTATTTCACCAGCAGTTCTTCTGGAGCTGCAATTATGCAACTTTGGCTAAGGTTAGCTGTCCATTCCTACATGAAAAACTATTGGAATAGTGTTCTAAGACTGGCAAAGTGAACATCTCTAAAAATGTTATGAAGCTGATGGCAACATCCCAGTGTAATTGCAGGCCCTTGAGACTTCACTGTCATTCACAATTCTTTTTTTTTTTAATATTCTGTGTAAGACTTTTTTTTTCTCCTTGTAATGTCTGTACTGAATTAGGTATTCGTGATGATTGTCTCAACTAAATTGCTGGGGAAAACTGTGATAGCACTTCATCCAAAAAACCAAAACTTTTTATATGAAGTTAAATTCACAGGGAAGGGGTAACAGGAAGAACTGATGATGAGAGGGAACAGAACATTTCATAACATAGTCCTGATTTATACTGTCCTTAAAGTTTTAATAATGAAGTTAGGAATTTGGTGTATTACCTGAATGCACTATTACCCCCAAGTTCAATACTACCAGGTCCTGCTAACCTTAGAAAAAGGCCTCATATAATAATATATCTGAATCTAGAGAAAGAGGGGGGTGGAGTCAGATGCAGCCCATTCTCAGGGATACCCCTGAAGAGCAAAACATTGTGAGTCAGCAGTTCATCCTAAATGTCAGAAAATGCCTGAATCCCCCTCTAGTTACTTGCCTAAACCTGCTTAGGAGTACAGAACAGTTAGGAAAGGATAAGCTGAACTGCTCAAATGACAACTAGCAACTAGCTTGTTTCAGATAATAGCTAAACTAAGCAGATCGTGTTACTACAGAGCAGCTTGAAATATTTTTCTGTCTGTATTTGTGCATTCATTTAGTTTTATTCTTCTTCTCCTTTTTAGTTCACACTTTTTGATCACATTTTGGAGACTGTGTCTGAGAAAGCCACTTATCTTTCCAAGCCAAAAGTTGCTAGAGAAGGAGTGAGTACCTGTGTTTTGAGGCACAAGTCTGACAAAGAGTTGAGAGAACACCAGAAGATGGAAATGAAGAAAAACAATACAGTAAAGAAAGATGAAAACGAAGATCTAAAGTCAAATGAGTTGCATCAGTGACTTTCAGAAGTGGTGTAAACAATATATATTTATTTAAAAAATAAAAATATTAACTTTATCTGAAGTTATTGTTGAGCTTTGCATTGGTAATTCCACAAAGAACACTGTCTTGGTTAACCTTTGCTACAGAGTCCGGATTTCAATGACTGGTATTCCATTTTCCACAAGCTTGTCTGACATCTTGCTTTCCACCACCACCTCATCCTTTCCTGGCTGCTTTTTAGGAGGAATGTAGCCACTGAGACGAGAGGCTAAGCTCCTCTTGGGACGAGAACGCTTTGCCTGGCAGAAATAGATCCAAAATTAGTAAACTTTACATATCTGTGGAGCAGACTACTGTTGTGGTGGGGAAAAAAAAGCAATCAATGTACAGGCCAGGACTGCATTAGCTAAAGGAGCCTCAGAAATTAAGAATCTCACAAATTACCTAGATATTTAATCTGTTTTCCTGCTTGAAGTTCTAAAACAGGTAAGGTTTACCCTCCTCTGCAGTGACATGGTAGGGGTGAGGAAACTTCCAGAAGTGTAACTTACTTTCAAGTTCAGCTTTCTCTTTTCGGGATCATGTACAACTGCATGCCTTGCTAGGCTCTGCTACAGGTACAAAGAGCAGGGGGGGAAAAAAAAAGAGTTAAGTTTATAATTTCAGATAATGGGATTCAGATAAGAACAGTTAAAAACCCACATACTTTCATTGCAAACACTTTTCCACAGCCTGGATAATCACAAGAGAATGGTTTTTTCTCCTCATGAAAAGAGAGGATATGGCTTTGAAGGTTAAATAAAGTTGTGTAAGTTCTTCCACATCCTTCTCTGGGGCAGCGGCAGACTTCCCTCTCCACAGCATGTGTCTTTTGATGCTGCTTGAGGTAATCCTTCCGTTTAAAAGTTTTGTTACATTCACTGCAGACTATTGGCTCTAAGTGGGAGAAAGAAAGGCAAGTATAAATTAATTTCTTACAGAAACTCAGAATCAAAGCCTAGTGGTCTATTAGAACAATGCTAAAATCAACATGAAGTGCAAGGAACTTAGAGATTTTAGGAGGATAATGCAGTATGAATTATCCAGATCTGAAATCCTACATGAAACAATTTTTTGTTACCTGAATCACAAAGTTAGTATATTGAGTGGCATTTTCATCAAAGGTCTAGCTGGAGTGACAGCCCCTTTACCAATAAAGTTAGTAGATGAGTTTGGTGACACAAGTTAATGAAATGAGTACAGCAAGGACTCCATATTAGCAGTTGGTTTCCAATTTGTATCATAAGTTTATGAAAGCATTTGGAATTTACCTGTATGACTGACTTTATTATGTTTCAGAAGCTCTGTCCAAGTTTTTCCGATATATGAGCAGTTTTCCTTCTTGCATGCATAGCCTGTTAGACAGGACAGATATTTACAATCACAAAGGGTCTGGCAAACAGTCCAGTTCTACAAGGGGGAACTCCACCTCTAGCATTTGAAAATTAAAACAAGTTATTCCTTGTCTCCTCCCATACTGCACAGGAATAGCATAAGAGACAATCAACACAAATTAGAACAAGAGAAAATCCTAACAGTTTGAAGTAAGAAACCTTGTATCACTGACACCAGTTGTCCAGAGAGGCTGTGGAAGCCCTAGCCCTGGAAACATTCAACACCACTGGATGCAGTCCTCAGCGACCTGCTCTAACTGGCTCGAGCAGGGAGCTGGACCAGATGACCTCCAGAGATCCTTTCTGACCTAAATGATTTTGTCGAACTCTCTCTCCTTGCTTCAATAAAGCTACTTCTCCCAGCCGTACACTTTCTCTCAAATAGATGAAAATAACTAGTAATATATATATTACTTCTATATAAATATTTGTCCTGCATATTAAAAAGAAATACTGACCATACAGTAATATTCCAGAGTCTAAAAAGGTTCTACCATTCTATTAAGCAGAATAGAATGTCAACAATATTTAAATCCCAGGACTGGAATGCTCACAAACCTATGAACTAGTCCTTGTCTTAAAAAAAAAATCACAGTACAAATTAATAGCCTTCTGGGTACTATTCCTAGTCTGTTGGGTTTGTTTTGGTTTGTTTTTGTTGGTTTTTTTTTTCCTATCACTGGAAAGCTGGTTACCTGCCAGTGAAAGAATGGATAGAGGGGAGCAGGATTAGCTCAAATGTACACAGCTACACCATGATTATTTCACTTAAAAGCCCCTCACATAGGGTCACTAATAACTAAAAATACACATAGTTCTGCCAAGGCTCCATAGGAAATTTGTGGCAGAATTGGCAGCTGATCCTAAGCTCTGGACATCTATGCTAATGCCTTAACCATTAGCCCATCTCCAAAAGATTTGCAAGGAAGAACCTCAGGAGAACAAATAACTGCAGGAATCCTGAGCTCTGCTCAGACTGCCTCAAATAGACCATAACTGAACACTGCAATACTGCCCCACAGTTATATCCCACTTTACTATTCTAAACAGGTGTTCTTGTCTTGTCTGGATCACTAAGCCCAGAACATTTCAGATCTGTCATGCATGAATCCTCTGCACTGGAAGCAATCCTTTTTCCTTTGCTGAAATATAACTTTAAAAGAAAAAACAGTTTTACCTTCATGTATCTTCTCATGCCGCTTCAGTCGACTTGGAGTAGAGAAATACTTTCCACATCCTTCTTTATTACATCTAGGTACAAAAGAGCAGTGGTGTCATTTCTTTCACCTTATCTACCTATTTTTTGTTAAGTCAAGAACTATTAAAATTAACAAAATAATCCAAGTTTCCCTTTGCCTACAGATCTGTGTATGTCCCCCCACCTTGTAAAAGGAAATTCCATGCTATTTTTTTAATAGATTTGGATGACTTTGAGAGTTAGAACTACAGTATGATTTCCAAATATACAGCAAGCTGAGCTTTAGCTGAAGAGTCAAACCTTGTTATCATCCCTACCCAGCAGGCTCTTCAAACATAAAAGCACAGAAGGTGGATGGTTTAAGTGGCTTGTACAGAACCAGCAGAGCACTGAGATCTTTGTCTGATCCAACCACAGTAGTGCATTTCACTTAAGTGGAATGAACACTCATGTTAAGTGTGACCCAATGTAAGAAACACAAGACTGAACTTTGCTTTTAGCAGATCGATGGTGATGTGTTACTCAAATGGAGTTGCAATGCACAGCATCCAAGATTAGTGTCCCAAGTCCCTCCCCTTTTTCTAGGTACTACTCACATCAATGTCAGCCAAGTTACTGTTTCTTTCTGGGAAATAAAGGTAGCTGCATTTTTCATTACTGTGCAAGCTCTTATGCTTGTATTTCAAACTATGAACTAAAAACTGGGGGGTGGGGGTGTTGTGTTATTTTTTAATAAAACTGCTGGAATGCTGAAGTTACAGAGCACCAGGACTGTTGCTCAAAATAGATCACCGAGCAAAGGACTAGTACAAGAATATACTTGTAGCCCTGACTAAAAACTGATTTTTTTTTCTTACTGCCACATCAATGAAAAGGCTAAGAAAATTCACCTGTTTTGATCTACAGTGTTTAAGTCTTAAAGTTCAGTATTGAAATTATCCACGTACTTGAAGGGAGGTTCATTGGTGTGGTGACACTGATGAACTTTAAGTTGTTGATGCTTCTTGAAAGATTTGTTACAGCCTTCAAAGTCACACTATTGAGGGAATTAGGTTATCATTAGAGGCCAAATAATGACAGTTCAGTTCAGGTGTTTGCAGAAATCCCAGTCATGGTATGTAAACTTATACAAGTAATAATAAGCTGAAGCATTTCACCAGATATACAAGAAGGAGCTGATTCAGCCTCCACTGTACAGTACAAAGGTAATTACTCACCACATATTGCTTCTGCTGATTTTGATGCTTCCGCTCAACGTGCTTCTTCATGTTTGATTTTGTTCCAAATTTCTCATTGCACCCATCAGCTGTGCACCTGCAAACGAACTGCATTTTTATTACTGCTGTCAGTGACTTGTTCCCTAGGCACATGCAGAAATCACTGTACAAGAACAACACACAGAAGAATTACTGAAACTCACAACTCAAACGCAGAAGTTTGCTTTGAAGACACTAAAAGCCAAAGGCTAAGTTAGCCTTTTAATAATGTATTCTTGGGGGAGATCTGCCCATTCTTTTAAGCATATTAAAGTTACAGATCACTGCCAGAACAGGGGGTTTAATGCCACCCTGTGTGCAGTGTTATGGCAGTGCCCATGACACCAGAGCCATGCACGCCCTGTACCACCGCCCTGGCTTAACTTCCTTTACTTACGAGTGCTCCTAAACACTTCAGCTTAAGAAGTAAAAGCTTGGGCCTTACTCGAAAGGCTTTTCCCCGGTGTGCGTGAGGAGGTGTCGGGCGCGGTGGAAGTCCCTGGTGAACCCTTTGCCGCAGCCTTCATAATCGCAAACATATGGCCTCTGAAAGAGAGGAACTGTTCCAGTGCCAAACCCACCCCCTCGGGGGCTCGGGCGCCCCGGGCAGCGACCATCAGCGGGAGGCCCCGGCCGCCTCCCGCCCCGGCCACAACCCGCAGCCCNCGAGCGTGCGGGGAGCACCCACACAGAATCACTGAATGTGCTGAGTTGGGAGAGATCCACAAGCATCATCGAGTCCAAGTGCTGGCCCTGAACAGCACCATCCCCAAGAATCACACCATGGGGCTGAGAGTGTTGTCCAAATGCTTCTTGAACCCTGTCAGGCTGGTGCTGTGATCATATCTTCGGGAGCCTGTTCCAGTGCACAGCCACCCTCTGGGTGAAGAACCTTTTCCTAATACCCAACCTAAACCTCCCCTGAGCCAGGTTCAAGCCGTTCCCTCGGGTCCTGTCCCTGGCACCACAAAGAAGAAATCAGTGTATTCCCCTCCTCTTCCCCTCAGGAGGAAGCTGTAGCTGCAATGAGCATTCCCTGCACTCTCCTCCAGGCCGAATAGACCAAAGGCTGAACAGCAACTCATCATACAGCTTCCACACCCTTCACCATTCCTGTTGCCCTCCTTTGGATGCTCTCTAGCAGCTTTCTTTCTAATGTCTTTCTTATATTGTGGCACCCAAAGCTGCCCCCAGCACTGGAGGTGAGTCTGCCCCAGTTCAGAGCAGAGCGGGACAATCCCCTCCCATGCCCAGCTGGCCGTGCTGTGCCCCCCAGGACACACTTGGCTCTCCTGGCTGCCAGGGCACTGCTGGCTCATACTGAACTTGCCATTGACCAGGACCCTCTGGTCCTGTTCTGTGGCACTGCCTTCCAGCATCTCATTCCCCAGACTGTGAACACCCAGGGTTGCCCAGGTGCAGAATCCAGCACATGGCTGAGGAGATCCAGTCATGCAGAGATCCACATCTAATTCTGTGTCCCTTGCCACACATGACAACCTTTCTGAGGTTTAAAGGACATAGGGGCTCTTCTGTCCCTGAGAAGGATTTCATGGTTTTTGCAGGTGCCAGGTCATGTCCTGGGGCAAAGGTTCTCCAAACACGTTTGGTTTGGGTCCCTGAGGATGGCTTTGCATAATGTTGGTCAGCCTCTGGTCCAGACCGGGGGAATCTCATGGACTCTGACATCAGCTTCTGCTGGATGCTGCTTAGCACCTGCCCCAGAATTTGGGTGTTTTCAGCCTGGGTTGTTTGGGATCCTATGGCGGATGACGTGTCAGCCCAGCCTGTGGTCCTGCTGTGTCCCCAGGCCACCTGGGGCACAGCTAGAGGAGGAGGATATGAACTAGAGGAGGAGGACTGAGCTGAGGGTCTGTGATACCTTGCCCAGCACCTTCCCGGTACTGACTTGGAGCTGAGGGAGCGGGGTGTTTAGTATGGGGAAAAGAAGGCTCAGGGGGGACCTTATAGCTCTCTACAACCGCCTGAAAGAAGGTTCTAGCCAGGTAGGGGTAGGTCTCTCTCTTCTCCCAGGTGTCAAGTGACCAGACCAGAGGAAATGGCCTCCAGTTATGTCAAGGGAGGTTAGATTATATATTAGGAAAAAAATCTTCAGGAAAGGGTTATAAGGCATTGGAACAGGTTGCCTGGGGAAGTGGTTAAGTCACCATCCCACAAAGTATTTAAAAGATGTGCAGATCTGGCACTTGGGGACATGGTTTAGAGGTGGACTTGGCAGTGCTGGATTACTTGTTGGACTGGATGATCTTAAAGGTCTTTTCCAGCCTAAATGATTCTATGAATACATCATCTGCTCTGTTTTGCTCTCTTTGAGTTGCCACACAAGCTTTATTTTAGGTGACATCCTCCATCTGCTGCAGTTCTCCCACAGAGGAGCAGGGTAAAAAAGCTGGAATATGATTGTGACAAGGGAAACATCCTGTTGAGAAAAACTTCCCAATCCTTCCTCCTTGTTTGTGTCCTCAGGGCTGTAAAGCCTGAGCAGATGGCGGTGCTTGGAGCAGGCTGGGGAGCTGGGGGAAGAAAGATGGGGGGAATAAGGGTCAGGAATCCGATGTATGAGGACTGGAGAAGGGAAGGGACGCATGAAGTGAGGTGGCAGGAGTGCCAATAGATGGGGAACCTAATTCTGGGGAAGGAAGATGCTGGGCAGAGCAAGGAGTTCATCCCACCAGGAACAGATCCCCATGGCCCCAGGGGATGTCTCTTATCTCACTCATCTGTAGCAGGATTAAGGGGAAAGCTGAGTCGGTCAAACCATCACAAAGCAATGGCAAGAAATCAGCTTCTTTTCAGCAGGGGAGTCAGTCTGAAAAATTCTCAGCTTCTAACAAATACTAACCAAATACATAAAAGAAAATGTTGCTGTGGTTTTGGTGGTTTGGGGTCTTTTTGGTCTGGGAATTGTAATAAAAACAAACCAGAAAGTTAAAAAATAGGTTATAAATGTTCCTTTTTGAGAATGTTATTTTTTCCTTTCCTGTGAAAACATGATATTGCCTCAAGCTGCTCATAAAGCAGGTGAGGAAAGAGCATACAAGGCAGAAAACCTTGGAAATGTTGCTACTGGCTATACAGAGAACAAATATTCTTCACATTGGGTTTTGCACTATGCAATGCCAGTTTGAGATTTCAGCAGAGTCCTCTGGGAATTTTAATCTAGTTTTGGAAATATATAAATAGTGGGTGACTCAAGGCCAGAGGGATTCTCGTTGTGTTGTATTTTTGATGTTTTCTGACTTGACTATTAGAGGGAGGATTTTGAAGTGTCCTTTACGAGAGCCAGAAAGAGAGTGGGTTGCCTTTCAGATTTGATGCTATAATTTTCCACTGTAGGAGGTGAAAGGTAAACCTGCTAAGAGGTAGACATTTGCAATGGAGAAAAATTAAATCTGAAGATAAACATTTCCAGAGCAAGGTCCACGCTGCAGCTGATAAATTTTAGTAATCAAAAAAACCACCCCAAAACAACAGCACAGAACTCCTTCACACACACGTAAAACCCCCACAGAGTAAATCCCTCAGACTCTGATTGAAACTATTTCTTTAAGCTACCAGGATGTACTCAGAATTAAGTACCAATCAGGGAAAGGCTTCACGTGGTGCTGAGTATTAAAGAACTGCTTTAAAGAACTGCTGAGTGAATGGGCCACATATCATTTTCTACCAAAGGCTGTTTCATATTCCCATCCCACCATTCTGGTATTTACCTCATCTCCAAGGTAAGTTGCTTCTCTTCGTGCAGCACAGTTGAAGTCAAAAGATCTTATGTTTATGAACATTATACAGAAGTTATTGGAATGTTTATTAAAGTGAAGATAAATATGTTTAAATGTGCTTCCAGAGTAGCTCTGTGATTGCAGAAATTATTCCCCTGCGTGAGAAGCTTTGGAAACAGAAAGATTACTTTTTTCTCTATACTTGGTGCAAACTGAATATTGTTTGCTTGAGCCACCATATCTAGAGGTCTCTTGCCATGGTCCAGTGGTGGTGGGATGCAGAGACTCTGACTGAAGAATGACACTAATTACTATTTATGTGTTCTGAGCTGGTCCCAACAAGTTTTGTGACCCTGACTGCATTGGTGGTTCAGCAGTCCTGCAACAAGACCAGACACATGTCTAAAAAATGAAAGGCCTGTCTACTTTCCAGAGAGTAAGGGGAAACAATTTGATGAAGTTGGCAAGAGTTGTCAGGAAACTTCCTGCAGTTTTTGGAGCCGTCCCTCAACTATACATGGTGAAATGTCACATGTAAGGCAGGACAGAAGTAAAATGTAGAAAAGAAGTAATTTTAGCTTTTGTTATAGAGCTGAATCTACAAATGTGGATGAAAAGAGCAGGGGTTGGGAGAAAGATCCTGGTGGGTGGTTGCACTAAGAAGGATCAACCCAGGCACACTGGAAGTACTTCCTGTGTCTACTGTATTACTGCTCTAATCTTTTCTGCCAGTTTCCCCTGCTCCAGTCTACTTGCAAAGTTGTACGGACCCCAACTCTCTTTTCCTCCTTACAACAATCACTTTTTCTTTCCTTCATCAAGTGTGGGCTCGCTCTTCCTTTTTTCCTAAATCACAAGCCTGCTGGACAGCTAAGCAGCGTAGGATGAAGTACATGTGAATTATGCAACCTGGATGCCAGAGGTGAACTGCAGTCAGGATAATGTTTTCTTCATCTCTCTGTTTACTGAATTATAGCTGGCTTGTAACGGTGCCAGTGTCCTCAGGAGCCCTTTCTAGGGATTTCTGGGAACCACAAAAACATGTTAGGAAGAGGATGGAGTTAATCAGTTGGGCTTTCCTGCTGCTATATTCAGCCCAGCAAGCCGCCTCTGACAGATGTTTCTGCTTTTAGGCCACAAGGAACGTTACTGACTGGCTTTCCCTGTGTTCAAGAAGCATGTAAAGCTCTCAAAGACTTGTTTTCCATAAGAGCATTTTCTTGTCAGGTGATGTTTTTTCTATCTCGGGCACAGTGGATTTTAATGAATTTCTCAATAGACTTATTCCCTGAAGAGAAGAAAAGAGGAAATCTGTATTAGTTGATTTTTTCCTCCTGTCTGTGGGAAGCATGGGATGTAAGTGATGGTGAAGTTGCACAGCAAAGCTGTGGGGAGCAACACACAGCCCTCTGCTGCCTATCAACCCCTCCCATTGACAATCCTGACGCACTTAGTTTGAATAAAATTTTCTGTATGTCATACAAAGCAAATTAGAGCCAAGTTCCAGGTGTTCCTTACATAGTTTGGGTCCTGGATCTCTGCCAATCTCCCATGACTTGCATGAAAAGCAGGGAAAAACCTGACTCTGTAGTCTGGTTCCCCATGAGCTCTTTCTGGGTGGGATGCAGGAAAGGAGGACTTGGGGACAACCACTCCATGGGCTGTAGGATAATGGAGGGTCCCTCTTCTGGAAAACACCCCTTTTCACCCCATTCCTGCATTCACCCTGGAGGATTTGCTTACCCATACATTCAGCTCACCCAGCCATTGGACAGGATCAGACAAGACTAGGTTAAAACAAAATGGCCCCAGTTTTCCTTTTCACTATGGTTGTCCCGTGAAGTGGGTAGAGATACTCCTCAATTCCCCAGCTCAACTCTGGGAAGGAGCTGTCTACTGGAAGGAGATTGTTTCAATCAGTAGAGCAGAAGGCAATGGGCAGAAACTGATGCATAGGAAGTTCAGATGAACATGAGGAAGAACTTCTTTACTGTGCAGTAATTGCACACTGGAACAGAATGCCCAGAGAGGTTGTGGAGTCTCCTTCACTGAAGATATTCAAGAAGAGTCTGGATGCAATCCTGTGCCATGTGCTCTGGGATGGCCCTACTTGAGCAGGGAGTTCGGTCCAGATGACCCCGTGGTCCCTTCCAGCCTGACCCAGTCTGTGATTCTGTGATTGATGGGTTATACTGACTCACAGCACAGGCAGTTTTCAGAAGGAACATAACACCCAACATTATGTCTGTTCTGCAAACAGTGCCTTTCCTAATAAGCCACAACTATTTGTGCTTGCAGCAGTGGCCTCTAGAAGCATCACATGACATGAGTCAATGAGAGCTGCAGTGATCCATCTGACCAAAACTGCAGGTGCAAAATTATGCCTGCAGCTCTCTGAGGCCATAAAAGCAAGGCATCCTCTGAAGCTGCCACTCAGTAGCTCAGTGAGCCCTTCGTTTCCCAGCCAAGACCCATGGGATAATTCTCTGGCATGTGGTCTGTTCACTCAGGTGAAGGAGAAACACAGTCTTACCCCTCCTTTCCTGGCAGCAGTGGCTAGGAGGGTTGGTTGTTTTAGTGGACCACAACTGTTGTTATAATTGCTGCTTCATCAGACAGAATTATTAGTCTGTCAGTAATGTGTTAGACAGCGACACTTGTCTCAAATGCCTGTTAATTATCTAAATAAGCAAATTTGCTTCCTTTCCCACCGTGGTCACTGGTGTCTTGTGTCATTTGTGCAGCTGAAGCAGTGATCCTTCAAATACCCCTGGAAACAGTTGTTATTACAAGGGCTGTGTCCTCAAAGTACAGAGGCTGCTGATGTGAGGGGGAGATGCTGGACTAGCTCCTCAGGGCCTGATCCAAATCCTTTCAAAATCAGTAGAAAAATGCTCCCAGTCTTTCATGGTAACTTTTTCCAGGCAGGAATTTTGCTTCAAACATCACTTGAATACACTTGAGAGATCTGGCAGCTGATAAAATACTCAGCCTCCAGCCAATACAGCCAGTGAAAGCCCTGAATATATTGGGCATTTTTTTCAACATAATAGTATTTTTCTTGGGGAAAGCAACAATCTGGTCTGCTTGCTTTTCCAGAGTCAGATCTGCAGTAGCTTTTCAGTTACTTAGAGTTATCCAAAACATGAAAATACGGCTGTCAGTGTAAGGGTTTGGGGCAGCAGATGTCCACAGGGCTTTAGTTCATGTCCTCCTCCTACTGCGCAGTCAGAGTTCAGTGTCCCATCATTTAAATGCCAACACTCTGCTCTAACAGGCAGAGCTGCCTGCCTGCTCCACCTCAGAAGCCAAAATCTCAGAAGTGTCATACCATGGGTCAAATAATGGGATGGCTTCCATTCAACACTCTGTCCCCCACTGCCTCCATCGCCCCACACCTTCCTCCAAGCTGCTGTGCATGTGCTGTGGCAGTGAGCTCCCTGTCCCTGAACATGAGCATCTGCAGAAGGTAAATTTGTGCCTTGAAGCTGCAGTACCCAAGAAGATACAGCCCAGAAGCAGGTCCCAGGGGCTGAGTGAGTGTGGGACAGCATGGCAATTGCTGACATGGGGGCAGCAACCCTTGGGCAGGGGCCAGGTGACCCCAGGAGTGGCTGGTGGTGCACAAGGAACCTGGAGAGCCTCATACAACCAGTTTGTGTCATATCAGGACTGCGCTGTGAGATAGCTCCTCTTTGTCTCCCACCTAATAAAGCATTGAAGAAGTTCCTTTCCCTCCTTCACCCTGCACCTGGGTTAAATGCCCAGCAGCTTCTTAAATTCCTCCCTTTTGGTTTAAATCTGCACAGCATAGCTGCTGGGGGAGTCTGAGATGAGGAAATTACAGAACTTCTCCACAAGGGTACCGTTTCATACAAATCTCAAAGCATGACTTTTCTTGGAACAGTATTCGTTTTACTCAGGGAAGTTGCCAAGGACATAATGAAAACCATAATCAAAGCCCGGGTGAATTCTTCCACCTCCCAGAGATTCCCCTTCCCAGGTGTGGCTGATGGCCCTGCAAGCACACAGCTGTTAGGCTGCAGATCTGAGGCTGTAGAAGGAAAACCTTGTGTGTTTAGTGAAAGGAGATAGAGCCATCTAGTGACAAGAGAAATTTGCTTTCTTCATTCCGTTCATTCCGTTCTTCCTTTCACAAGCCCAGGGAAACCTGTTCTGGTCACCAGGACTGGCACGGGCAACCCCTCGCCCAGGGGTGTGCATGGCTGAGCCTCATGAGGTTCACACCACTGGAGCTTTTCATGGTCCTCAGCAAAGCTTTTGCAAGCAGGGATGGCAGCACCAAGCAGAAAGGCTGCTTGGATCTCTGACAAGGTCTGGGTTTGTGAAGAGCCCTTGGTGCCTCACAGGCAGCACAGAGGGCCAGGCTGAGGCAGAGCTTGACCCGGGATAGACAGTGGGAAACGGGGTTCTTGTGTTTGTTGAGAGATGTTTTCCCCAAGATTTTTGGTTTTAACTGCTGTAGGTAAGCAAGGAAAAATTCGGGACAGGGAAGATGTTTCTTAGGAGAAAAAAAAAAAAAAGTACTTTGTTTCAAAATATGCATGAACTTTATTTCTTAAAAATAATTAGGAGATTCTAGAAATTGTAGAAATTGTGTCTTTTTTAAGTAAGAAAGTACTTGTGCATGGTATTCCTTCTGATCAAAACAAGTCTTCCATAATATCATTAACATAATGAAAAAAAAAAAAATTCTTGCCAAAAGAAGACTCTTTTTTTCTTCTTCCTTCTACTTCTCTTTTTGCCTAGTGCATTCCTCCTTTCCTCTGAAGAATTCACACAACGGTCTTTTTATCAGTTTAGCTAATTACATTACTCCACTTCCCAGCAAATTAAGATCCAAAGCTTGCCGGTTTACAGTAAACTCCACAAAAAAAGGGATAATGAGATTACTTTGCAGGTTTTGTTCCTCGGGTAATTTCCATACACTTAATTGATAAAGTGGGAGATAAGGTAGTTGCCATGGCTTTTATGTTACCCTTCCCAAGCATAGTCCAGGTCTCCCAACACTTCTGGGAAGAAAGGGATTCTCCTGCTGGAGACCCAGAGGTGAGGCCATTTTCCCCAGGGTAAAGAGAGAGAGACCATATGTGTGCTGAAAGGAGAGCCAAAACAGGGATCATTTGTGTGCCATAGGCTGTCTCCATGCTGCTCAGGGATGGACCCCTGAGCAAAGTGGTTGTGTTCCAACCACAAAGCCCTTAAGCCCAGGTCTTCTCCTTACACCATGAGATTTCCCCATGAACAAAATACAGGGTTGGCACCTTGTGCTGGGAGCAGAAACCACTTCCAAGTACCTGAAATGGATGAGGGGTGCACGATAGCCCATCGGAGTGGTGCTTTCGTAGCATGAGGATGGAGGTACCTGTGGGAGTGTGGCATGATGCTGTCTGAAGATGTGGGGCTGGGACCACCACCAGGTCTGCACTGAACCAGCAGCAGACTAGATCAGGGCAAGTAGGGAGCAGTGGCTGTGCCAAGCTCTGCTGGGAGGGGAAAGGATTTGAACTCCATTTTTTGTGGGGAACTTCCAACTGCAAAGTTTGGTTTGACTCGGAATGCAAAGAAACACAACATTGTCTGAACCACAAAACACCCCAAAGCAATCTGTTTGAGCTCAATCTACTTTTTTGAGTTGTCCTCTGATTTCTGCTTTTCTTTTGAAAATAAAGGCCAAAATTTTGCTTTCATGGTTCACACAGAAACGTTCTTTCTATCAGAGAACAGGTCTTGGACACTTTCTACCTAGTGGTTTGTTCATACCTGCAGTCCCAGCCAGAAACTCAGCATTAATCTGGTTATTTCACACATCCCTAATTAAGCTAAGGTGACGTGAGTGGATGTAATAAGATCCCAGAGTGAAGGGCATGGAAGGAGAACAAGGGCAATGCAGTCATCAAAGAAAGAAAAATGCTTTTGTGTAGCGTTACAATTTAAACCAAGAATTCCCCACAATTATAACCTGATTGTAGTCGATCTCTATCACTCTTTGCTTTACTTGTTTTGTTATGTGTTCCTCTTCCCAGATCCTCTGAGCTCACTTTGGCCATTTGTGGGTGAAAAATGCATCCACATTTTGTGCTTATTCATAAATCTGCATACTGAAGTCTGGGGCAAGAGGCTCTGCTACATGTTCATCCAGCCTTGGCAGCCCCCAGTAGGGATTCCAGGCTTTCACTGGGCTGTTACAAACACAGAACAAATGCCTCAGCAGTGCATGGTTCTCCCTCACCCTCTCATCTGAAGGTGTTACTCTGGTCATGGTTAATCAATTGTGAGCCTGGGAGTGACAAGTCAGTTCAGTCAAGTCACTTTAATCACTTTAGAGCCAGGTCCAAAGACTGTAGCTGTCCCACAGTGCTGCCTGTGACACTTAGTCAGGGTCAACATTAAATTCAAAGGCCTAATTCTGAATGTCTTTAGACAGAAAGCTCTCTGTGAAGATGTAGTCCACCAGACCCCCCAGTTGCTGGAAGCTGGGCAGATACACACTGTGCTTTCTGGAAAGGACTCCAAACAGAACAGTTTTCTGTTGAAAAGTCTCCATATCTCCATCACAGTAAACAGAAAAATACAAAGCTCTTCTTCATTCCACATCAAGCTGGAAAAATCAAATACTTTTCACTAGTCTACCACATATCTATTAGAAAGTCTGTGACTACAACTAACTTGGATGTTAAGTCACCAACCAGATTTACTCATCAGCCTCTCTGGCTCTCTACTTTGGCCTCCATTTTCCCTGCCCACCTAAAAGATGTTGCTGTGCTCCATAGCAAGCAGCTGCCATGCCTCTGATGAGTGTCTTAAAACCATCATCTGCCTCAGAGGAAACTGCCTTTCCCTGCATAGCATATTTTGGGGAGTAGACGGCTGAGTCCTTCAGCTCACGCTCTTGGGAGAAGTCTTCTTACCTCATTAAGAGAACTAGCTCTCTTTACAGATTTTAATTGTAATTAGCACATCTGGACCACATTGTTTTTCTCTTACATCTCTCCTGTTTTCCATACTGCCCCTCAGTCCTGCCTAATGTCTTTCCTGGTGCCATCCCTGGAAGTGTTCAAGGCCAAGTTGGATGCAACTTTGAATGACCTGATCTTGTGGATGGCGGGGGGTTGGAATTGATGATTTTTAAGATCTCTTCCAACCCAGGCCATTCTAAGGTCTATGTTTCAATGACCCAAAACCACACACAACAGTGCTACTTGGATCAGACCAATGCTCTCTGCAGCTCCAGTGTCCAGTGACAAACACCTGCTGAGCCATGGTGGGATGGGAGGGACTGCATGGGAGGGATGGCATCAGGACAGGGAGAGCTGCAATCAGCTTGGGTATGGTTTGCAGGCAGCAGGACAGATTGCATCAGTTAGCTAGTGATAAGCAGGGGGGGTCAGTTGGATCACTGAGCATTCACTCAGAGGTACATTTACAGATTTGCAATATCAGAAGGTGCTGTGTCATGTACACGTGCACAGTGGTGTGTTGCAGTGTTTGCAGTTGCCCTTGTAAAGTGCCTGTTGGTTGAGTTTGCTTGTTTTCTGTGCTTTGGTCTGTTGGTTTGCTGCCAGCTTGCAGCTCTACCTCCCACATGAAATCCAGTCCTGCTAAGTAGATGCCCTGTGCCTGATGAGAGGGATGAAACATCAGTGTTTTGGAGCCCAGCACAGACTCCCTTTTACAAAAATTTTCTTAGCAGTCGTCTGTTTTCATGGAAGAAAATGATGATTAATCAATTCCTGGGATCTGAGTCAATGACCATGCCACTGAGCCCAGCAAAGCCATACCAGTACAAGCCAGTTTAAGCAGAAGAGTCTCTCCAGGCTCTAACAATGGGCTCTACACCTATACCGCCTCCTGCACGCAACTTCTGAAGATTGTAGGTGATTTCACTGAGGTTTTATGACAACAACAAGGGAAAAAAACCTTGGGAACTAACATTGCCCAGCAAGACACAGCCTGCAGCATGTTTTTTATGGCCAAGAAATCTCAGCATTCCTGGCTTCATTTCCTCAGTGCTCACAGCATTCCCCCTTTATGGCAGGGCTGTGCCCCACCCCAACATGCAAGGCCACATCCTGGGCTCAGTCAAATCACTGGAGCAGCAGAGAGCTGGGATTGAAAAGCCTACATTAGTTAAAACAAGGCTACTCTGGACAAGGTAACGACCAAGAGCTTGCTCTTACAGCCAGCATTGTCAAGGCCCAAACCCACTGCCTAGGCAGGGCACCAGTGACTTTGAGTGGCTGGTGGGACGGGCTCCATCAGTGTGGGGCTGGGACCATGATCAAACACGGAGACACCATGGTCTCAATGGCTTTCAGTGCTTGAGCTGGTGTGCTCCAGACCAGCTTTGCTGTCTCTGCCCAGTGCTGCTGTGCATGGTACCCTCCTTGGGGCCATTGCAAAGGCACAGCCAGCAGATGCACGGAAAGCTGCTGTCTGTCACTGATATCCCTAGTGTCAGGTTTCCTGGGCTGGTGGCCAGGGGATTTCCTTATCGGTAGGTACCTTATAATGTAGCACTTCTGCTCACATTGAAAGGAAGGAAATAAAGAAATATGTTCTCAAATAAATAGATTTGTTCCTAAAAAATCAATAAAGCTGGTAGAGCACCAAATGGGAGGGTCTGGCCTGCAAAGCATGTGATAAGAACAATTGGTCATGAAAATACAGCATCTTGGATGATGAGGTAAGACCCTACAGTTCTGGAAATAATGCAAGATCCTTGGAAAACAGAAACACATGTCTGAGCTTATTTTCTCCCAAGGCAGTTGAACATTAACAAAGCTCACTTTAAGAAGCACTGTGTTGTTTGACAGGAGGAGTCTGATGCTGTCTGCAGTGTGCCTTCTTCCCCTTCTATCCAGGCTCCAGTGTTGTGTCACTTCAGCTGCATGGGGTAGGAGTACTCTTGCCTTTGTTGTCATGGTTAGGTAAATCCCAGAGGATGCCCACTTATCCATGTCAGAGGAAATCTGGATGGAGCATATCTGAAATCTCCTGAGAGATGAGATTGCTGTGGCTGAGTTTGCCTTCCCCTGAGCAGGGATTTCTGTGAGTCATAATATTTTTTTACTCCAGCCTTTATTGAACTTGGCTGTTCCCTAGTCATTTTTGCCCAGATTTTTCTAGCAATTGAGGCTTGGATTTTGCAGACATGCTGTTTATCCCATGAGGTTTTTACCTTGCTTGTTCACAGGCAAAGAAAGTACCATTTTTTGTATGAGCCTATGAGACAAGCAGCAGCTTGTAGTTTCATTATTAATTATTTACCAGACAAAGAAAGCTTCCCCATCTGGGAATGTTATATTTTCCCAGGGTAATGAATGGAAACTCATGATATGAGAATGCAGTAGTGACGTTGGTATTCCCAACTGTTAGACAAAGAGATATCCATTGTTACAAAATCATTAGAAACTACTTGTCTATGCAGGGCACCTGATCACAACCCTTTCTGAGATGTTCTTGTGCCAAATTGCAGACTGCAGGAAATCAGTCTGGCAGGTAACCCTGATAACACTGCCCACATAGTGGCAGTTCAGCTCTGAATTATAACAAGCTGGACTCTATCTGGACATCTGAAAATTAACCATCCACTCACAACTCAAGCCTGTCCTGCATGGGATTTAAATTTATAGCTAACTTGATAAGAGTGTGAGTCAATCTAGTGAAACCCTCCTTTGCTCTGTTATTCTGCAAACCCACAGGCCAGCTGGAAATATTTGTGTTCGAGCACAAAAGGAAGTGCAAAAATCTCCTCAATGATCTCATGCTGCCAGTCTTTCCCATTTCTTCTGTTTGCACCAAGACAGGAGGACATTGTCCTCAGTCTGTGTCAGCCTTGATCCCTTGGATGACAGTGGGAGGATGGTGGGTGCAGCTGGAATGAGCTGCATTTCTCTGCAGGCGTCTCAGAGCACAGCCACTTTATGCACAATATTTTTTGGCATAAGACTTATTGGGAAATGTCGTTGTTTGTGTGACAGGAGCACAGAGGAACCAGAGTCAGTGACTTCAGCCAGATCTTCCACTGCTGTAAATAGTCACAAGCTCATCTCACCGCCTGAGATACAAATTTCCTCCTGTACACTCACCTTAACTCTTATCACCCTGCGGGAGCTCACATCAGAAAGTAAAACCAGCCAGCCTGAGGCAGAAGCATCATGTAACCAAGAATCCTCTGGCTGCTGTTAGGATAACATAGCAATTTGCCATGTTCCTTTTCCTCTCTTGCCTATAATTATGCTTCAGTCACTGGTCAACTGTTCTCTTCAGACCTATAATCTGGCAACCTTTCCGGTCCTATCACCTACAAGTACTTATTTGTTTGCACAGTTAGGAAGACTTAGGCTTCTTTTTCTGCTCTTTCGGGAAGACACAAACTGCAGCTGTCAGCATAACACCGATAATGTGCCTCAGTTAGAAAAAAATCAATAGGTGCTGTAAGTGTTAACCATATGGGCATGACAGTAAACATGCTCTGAAAGCCCCAGGAAATGTTAAATGAAAGCAGAGCTGCAGTGGGGAAGGCAGCAGGATAGCCATGATTCAGTGCAGGCAGATATTCCCCTTGGTGTTGTACGTGTAGCGATGCCCATCTCTGACATATTTAACAAGATATAAAGTTGTAGTGTCCTGCATGGTCACTAAATTGTCTTCTGTAAGCAACTATGCGTATTTGACTTAGGCACCTTTCTAGCAGTGTGGAAAGTGTTTGTAAGGAACCATAAAAAGTCATTACATATGCAGAACAATTGAACCTCCTCAGCATCTGTGGTAGGAAACACATCTGTCTTCTGTCCCTTTCTTTTCTAAATGTCTCCCTGAATCAACTTTTATGGGAGGGTCGTAAATATCCCTTTCTATTCGAATCCAGGAGTTAACAATACCCCCTGTGACCATAAACACAAGATGTTTCATTGAGGAAAGAGGTGCACTCAAGTAAGCAGAGATCTTTGTGACAGTTGCTGCCAGTATGGTCCCCATGCACCGCTAATCACATTAGTGGGAGAGCACCGAGGTGGCCAGCAGACAGCAAAAGAAAGAGGGAGAGAAAAGCAAGACTAATCTTGTTAAAAGGGAAGCAAAGATAGACGCTACTTTTACACAGAAGCTTATAACGTCCCCATTTTCCCAGGGCTGGAATCACCTGGATGCTCTCTGAGCAGCGCGGCTGCTGCTGCTGCTGCTGCTGCTGTTGTGGAAACAAACAGCCCCACATCTCTTGTGTTACAGAGGGCTGGTTTTTCTTACAGCTCTTTGCCATCCATGGTCTCTTGGTTTCTGCACAGGCAACCTTGAATCCTTCTTGAAGTAGAGGTTTACTTGCCTACAGATGATGTTAAAAGCACTACAACTGGTTTTAATCCCCTGCATAAGATCATTTTCCACCAGAGGAAGGAAGTTTTCAACAGATAAAACAAATGCCTGATCTAAAATATTCAGGTGTTTTCTCATTCTCCTCTGGAGAGGCAATGCCAGATGTTTGAAGGTGCCTTCTTCCTGCGTGAAGTCTTCTTCTCTCTGGTTGCATGAGGGTGATGGACTGATCCCAAATGTGCACTTTTCTTACTTGAAGAGGCACAGAACACCCCCAAACTAGGAGCTAAGGATCAGGCAAGAAGTCTGGCAAACCCCCAGTAAGGTTTCATCCTTTTGTCCTGCCACACAACCTTTCCATGCTGTGAGCCATGATGCAGATATGTCGTCTCAGGGCTGAGGTGCTCTCTGCCCACTCTCTCCTCCCACATGTGATGGAGAAGGGGTGAGGGAAAGGGGTGCAGAAGGAGAGGTGCTCCTGACCAGACACACAGAAACATAGGCACCAGAATGTGCACACACACAGCTCAGTGAGCAGAATGCTGTGACAATGTGTTGATGCCCTTCAGCCATCTGGGGGCCCAGAGCCCATAGCACCCAAGCCAGTGAGCTTCCAATTCAACTAAGCAAGATTAAGCTTTGGAGAAAGATTTTTGTCTTTTGAGGAATCAGAGCCTGGAGAGGCAACACCTGTCAGAAGCATGTCAGGGTAACTCTCCAAGCCAGTTCTGGAGGGCTGGTGGGTACAGCCTTTTTGAGTACTTCTCCAGCAAGACAGTCCCTTCTCCCACCATCCATGACTGTGTACCTAGAAGAATTGCATTAGTGGACCCCCTCCCATGGAGTTTAATGTTAGAAGGGAAAACAGCACCTTGATATCTGAAAGGAGCCTTAACCCCTTTTTTGCCCAGACTGTTTATTCAGTATCGTACTACAGAGCTGAGGGAGGATACACAAACTTCTTGTGTCAGTGGTTGTGATGTCTGCTGCTACAAGTGCTGGTGCCTTGCCAATTAAACAGAGCAGGGGAAGGAGAACCTGACAGATGGGCAGAAGAAATCCTTGACAGAAAATCTGACTTGTTGCATGGGGTGGCAGTAGCAGGAGGGAGCAAAAAATGAAGAAATAAGTGGAAATCGAGAGGCAAGGACAGTGATGATGGCTTCATTGCTGAGAGTCCATGCCCAGTCAGCTGAGGATCAGCCACTTATTGCATTGATATTTCAAGTTCTTAAATACCAAATGCAAAACCAAGACTCTTTTGGCATTAAAGCAATGATTGCACTATAGATTAGTGGTGGCTAAATGAGCTGGGAAGTGGCTGTTGTCAGTGTTCCGGGGCACTTGAGCTCCTCTTGCCATCAGAGCTGGGCCTTTCAGGAGGGACAGATGTCACGATATGACACAGAAAATGAAGGCACAGAACTCAGTGAGCTCGAAGGCAGGAAAAAAAGAGAGAAAGTTTATTTACCACTTGGGTTTTATAGTTTTCCAGGAATTACCCCTGGATTGGGTAGAGAAGTTACCACCTCTCCATCCACACTGGTGGAGACAAAAGTCCATCAAATGTGTCTCCTTGAGAAAGGAATGTAAACATAGATTGTTTTCCTACAGAGTCCTTGAAAGGACTCCAACATATAAACATACAAAAAGAACCTCAGAAAATCAGAAGATTTTAGAAACTCTCAGAAGGCTTTAGAAATGTGGGTGACAGGCAGAAGCACTGGTCAGGAGTGGAGCCCCTGGAGAGAGGAGAGATGGGCTGCTGGAAGAGGAGAGGCTATGAAAGAAAAGCTTTAGGAATGCTTTCAACAAAGTTTGGGGAACACAGTTCTGGGGAGCAGAGTCTGTGCGATGCAGAGACCCCTGCAATGAAAAGGAGCCCAGGAAGACACAACATTTCTGAGCATCAGACAGCAGGACCTTTTGGTACCCAGTTAACTGAGAGGAACCTGAAATCCTTGCTCTCTCAAGAAATGGATGTTTTGTTTTTTTCTCAGTCTAAGGAGTGGATCAGTGAGACCTTCCCATCCTGCTTCTCCACTCTTCTTTCTTCTCCCTTCTCTCCTGCAGGAACAATCCTACACCCCAAACTGGGTGGCATCAGGGGTACCTTCCCTAGCCCCTGCAGTCTCTCCTACCTCACATGATCTTGACAATGACATGGCAGGGGGAGAGCCTGGGACCCACACAGAACAGGGAACCAGGAGCAGCGAGGGGAAGAAAAGGCAGCAAAAGGAATAAAGGAGATGGGGCTACAGATGCCAGGAAACAGAACAAAGAGGTGCCTGAAAGGAGGAGGAACAACAGCCAGAAAGAGCTTCTGGGAAGCTTGTTTGGGTAGTACAGAAAGTCAGTATTTATTCCTGTGCAAGCCCCTTGCGGGCTGCAGGGGACACCCCGGGTGTGCAAGTACCCAAATGCACACTGCATTTCAACTGCAAAGGCAACGGGCAGCTGAACCCACACCTACTCACCTCTGCTGTAGGGGCTTGTCTGGATTAATATTACTATTATAATTATTATTACTGCTTGCAATAGTAGTACTTCTGTTAATAATATTACTGTTATTATTATTGTTGTTTCCTGATTTTCCAAGGAATCTGGACTTCTGTCTCATGCAGGCAAGAAAATCATCTGTGGTTTGTCTTAAAAAAAAGAAAATTTGTCCCTCGGTTACAATTCGTTCATCCCCTTGGCTAAGACAACATATTGATCCTTCCCCTGGTCTCTGACCCCTCCATGCCTTCTCTGTTTACAGAGTTATCTTTAGCATTCCTGCCTCCTCCTCACTTCTCAGGGGCAGCAAACATTTCAGGTAAAATTGATCCAGTGGATACAAGGAAAGACATCATGAAGGAACCTGGAGCACGAAGACATTTGTGGCTCCTCTGCCATCACATAAGCCTGCTGTGGGTCAGTTCAGCATTAACTGTCTCCTGAGGTGGGTTCTCATAAAAAGCAGTGCTGGGCAGCTCTCTCAGTGCAAACTGGGGTGTCAGTACAATTGTATCATTGTGCTTTTGTGCAATGAACTGGACAAACCCTAATTCCACCTTTCTCCTGAGACATGCTCACAGGTTTTGAAGGCTAGACAAATGATGCAGACCACCCAGCCTGAGCTGCATTGCACAGCCCCTTACCCTTAGTTTCAGCATCAGCCCCCTGGTTTTGTGCAAGTGCACAAGTTCCACTTTCAGAAGTGGAACAAGGCTCTTCTCAGTATCTGTCAACACCTTCATCAGACCTACCTCCAGCTATGCAAGGGCTACACAAAACAAATGAACTCTTTTTGGGGACATGCTATATCCTTTCCATCTTGTAACCATACATAGGGTACAAAAAGGGTATGTTAAAGTAACTGCTTTCAGGTCCCATCCCTCTCATTGTTCCCTGGTCCTGAAGAGTGCTCAGATGGTTGCAGATTGATACAAGTCATACTGGAAACCCATCACTTCCCTCAGGGAAATGACTTCACCTTGGGCTACAATGTCAAGCTCCTATGTAGGTGCCCTGCTTATCCTCCTGAAATGTCACATTTTCTCCTGCAGAGTGGCCTGAACTCAGCCACAGGGGAGAGGTGGTGGTGCATGACTTCCCTCTCAAAGGAAGGGGAACATTTAACCTTCAGGCATAGCCCTGCTTAGCATGGCAGTACCAAATTCCTTGCATGACTCCTTTGCCTGCCTTTCCCCAGGGTGTGTGGATCATAACTCCAGCTGTGCTGTGCTCAGAGGAAGTGGTGGGAAGTGTTAGAGGAGGAAGGACCCACAGTGCACCCCACAAATCACAGGCAGTGGCCTTGATCCTTGTGTGAACAAGTGAACCTGCCAGAATGGTATAAACCTGAAAATTGACAAACACTACCAAAAAAAAAAACAAAACAAAAAAAACTCCACATGTCCAAAAACCATGTTTTGGCCACTCTAGGTGATGGTATCTTCAAGCACCATTAAGTGAGGGCTCCATTCCCAGCAGCTGTGGACAGCTATTTACTCTCCTGGTCTCAATCCCCAGAGGCACTTGAGTGGCATGCAGCTGCTGCAGGTAGGCTGGCAGGAAAGCTGCTGGCTGGGTTGAGGTCTGCTGGAGCAGCTCAAGGGCTGATTGCTTGCTGATTGTTCTAGGCAAGCTCATCTGATTGACCTTCAATTCTGCAAAGAATAAAATTAATCTAATGAAGGATGTATAGGAGTTTTCCCTTCATCCTAGTTCTATGTGAATTTTTATATGTCTGCTTATATGTACAGCTTTTTCTACTTGTTGTTTGTATCAGAGGAAACCTGTTTTCTAAAGTGTTGCCCTGGATGGCAAAGTCTGTGAAAAGTGGCAAAAAGCAGCTTTTAAAAGCAGCTTAAAAAATATCTTGGTGGGGCCAAACGAACTTGATGCACCCTACAGCCAGCTCCAGCTTTTGAGTACTTTTGGAGCCCTGGTAATGGAAACTGCAGGAGCACCATTCCTGGGGGATAGCAGGGACTGCTAAGGGTGATGTCCTGATTGACATAAGGATCCAAATATATAAGGGAATATAAGTGACTGAGTATTATATATAAATATACCAAAATACCCCAGCCCCAAAACTTTATTGTCCCCAGTAAAGAGATGTCCCTGATCTTACATAACTTAGCAGAATTTGCTTGTCCACAACTTCTCAGGTGAACATGTCAAATGCAGCCTGAAACAGGCTGATATTTCTGGCCCCAGCAGGGCACATTCATCCAGCCACTTGGACAAGAAATAGTCAGGTAATTCTGCAATACTCTTCTCTTGACTAATTTAAATAAGAAAAAGAAACCAAAACAAAACCCCATGATCAACACAGGGACTGGGGTGCTTGAGGGAACAGGACCTCTGCTGGTGTTTCTTATGCCATTCTCCAACCTGCAGGCTATACTTTTCTTCCTAGTTCATGCTTTTCCAACGCATCTGAGATTTCTCTCTGCTTATTTGGTCTTCCTGGTTGTATTTACACACACCTCTGTTAAAATAGCAATTTCTACTTTGCATTTGCACCAGAGCTAATAAAAGTCCTCTGTTTGCACAGCTTTGTTCCCCAACAGCTTCACAATTTATGTTTTCAGACTTTGTTCCTATTTTTCATCTCTCTTATGCTCAAACAGAAGCTTTAACATATTAACCATGTGCTGAGAGGAGAAGGCAGCTGCCACATTGGCCAGCTTCAACAAGATTATCTTCAATTTTTTCTTGCCTTCCTGGGCAGATCAATATACTCCAAATGTCTCACAATATAAGTGAGACTATAAAAGTGTCCTATTGCAGTCTGAAACACTGCTGGCATTTTGACTTGAATGACTCTCAAAGGTTTGGGGTTCATAGGAAAACAAATTGAGAAGGACTGGGTGCTTCTTTGAGGCTACTGTATTTACTTTGTGCTGCTGAAAGCAGCTGTTCTGGGATGACAGTGTGGGTCTGCATGCTCTGCTCCATGGCCAGAGCTCAGTGTGCTGGGCTCCGTTGGATCTCCCCTGGGCTCGGCTCTCTAGTCCAGAAGTCTGACCTTGCAGGTGTATGCTGAATTTACTGCTAAATTTTTTCAGTAGCTGAATTGCAGAAAAAGAAGTTTAGTGTTTAGAGCCCTATAGCCAAGGGCAGTGAGAGCTAGGGCAGTTTGGATGGACCAAAGGGCCAAAGATGGGCTGGACACCATAAGACATCATAGATGTCATGCTGTGTTCCAGCTCAGAGAAAGTCAGCGGGAGAAAACAGCTTATGGTAAAGAACTAACCTCCATGGGCCTGCAGTATAATGGCTTTCATTCTGTACTGCTGCAACTAAAGAAACTTTTGGGAACAAACTTTCAGGGCTTTAGGACAGGACCCAGACTCATAGTGTTTATTTTATTGCTGTCTTTGGGCCAATATTTACCAATGTTTATTAGTTGTATGGTCATGTTGCCTTTCAGACTCTAATGAGCACAGGCAAGTCACATATCTCTTTTATGATCCCTGCATGCATCAAGCATCTGACACAGCACACAGGGGATGAAGCCATTGCATCTCAGAGGCAAAACTTGCTGTGGACCTGATTCCTTGAACTGCCACATGCCTTCACTTCCAGAGAAGTGGTTTGGTGGTCCATGAAGGACACTCAGACCATGTCAGGACGTCCTGTCTCCACAGATTTTGGAAAGAGAGGGGTGATAAATGTTAAGTTTCTTGATTTTTAACCTCAGTCCTAAAGACTCAAACCCCACAGTCATGTCTTTGTCTCTTTTTTTTGGCAAAAAACATAAGTTTTTAGGCAAGAATTACTTTGGAAGTTTAAAAACTCTCTCAAGTGAGATTGGACAAATTCATGCATGGCAACTGCAATTCTTTACCTACTGAAAAACCAGGAAAGCTTTTCCCACTTTCAGAAAGCTACACAGTAAATATACCACACTTGTTTACTGCTATAGATGAACAGATGAGCTTGAATATTGCCCTGGTGATGTTTTTGAAACATCCTTTGATAGCTAGTCACTCTCTACAAATGATGTAATGAAAAAACAAGAAAATAATAAAAAATAGTCATATTTCTGATACTTTTTGTCTTTACACTTACATGAAAAAATTTGCATTTGTCTAGTCACTGAAGTCCTTTATTGGACTAAAATGATTCTGTGTTAACATTGAAAATTCAGAACTACAAAATTTCCCTTTACTAGGAAAAATGTATTTTTTTTCCAAAAATGACTGAAAAAAGATTAATTTCTTTTCCATTCTAGATGGGGATCCTATTCTTTTTAAAATTAAAACCTTGTGGTACACATTTTAAGTTTTTTGCAGCTATGCTGGAAGTTAACACCAATGCATGGCTTCCATATATTCTTTTGAATGCTGCCTGTGTCCTTGTGAACAACAGGCTTTGAACTTTGCCTGTTTCTGTTGTGAAGGATTTCTTGCATGAAGGCCTCATCTTCCATTGCTTTTATTCTTGCAGTTGTTAATATAATATTACCATCAATGATATTTATGTGTCATTTAGCCCATTGCTGTACAGACACATAATAAGAGATGTCCATGTGCACTAGATAACCAAGATTACTTGGTAAATATAATTCTCCTAAAGACCACGCAAACAGTTCATGTTTCCACATTGCACTTCCCATTGCACATTCTCCTTTTCTAGTTTCATTGGTTTATCTTAATACCTTTCTAGGATAATGTGACTGTCCTCACACTCTCCCAGATTTCTCCACCATTGATTATCATGATTAACTGAGTTGCTGCATCAAAGCAAATCCCAGTCTGATAAGATGCAATAGCATGTTAAGCAGGTTTAATGCTTCTTTCACAGATTGCTTGATTCAGCTGATACGGCCTTAAACTATGACTGGCTCCATTTCCCTCTCATGGTCATTTGGTTTTAATGTCTCTCTGGTGCTTGGTCTGCATAGTCAGAATGCAGTGGTAATAACAACAGACAGAACTGCTCTTAATGTTGAACTCAAACTTCCTTGAAAAGGTACCAAGATGTGTAGCAAATTAGACTTTATCTAGTGCACTGTTACATCTCTTGCACAGAAGTGTATTAATTGGAAATGCAGCGAGTCAGAGTTTTCCAGCTGAGGTAACCTTTCAGTACAGCAAGAGATGTCACACAACCTTTGTGCAATCTCACTGTGCTGCTTCAAAAACATCCTTTGATGGATTTAGATACGTGAACCAGAGTGAGTCCTTGCTAAAACACTTCAGCCCTGAGGGGGTCCCAGGTAAGTTCCAGCTGCAAGCTGCAAGCCTCTACAAGAAATTGACCTGTGTGGAAAGCCAGCTGGATCACCTGCAGATGTTAGTGGTGGTGGTGCACACTTGCCCACAGGGAACTGGATTGAAGTTACTCAGCTTTCATCAGATAGCAAAAATTATATTTTTTTATTGATCCCAAGTGTTTTGAGCCATGAGTGCCCAGTGAGAAATGGCTCTGGATACCAGCTCAAGCTCATTGAATAGAGGGAAAGTCGCCACTGGTTTCCTCCTAGCATTGGATGAACAGTGCAGACAGAAAGCCTTTGTCATTCTGCCCTCAATACTAGCACTTTTGAGCTCGGTCCAACTCTTAACACAGCAGCCCAGCTCTTAGCACAGCAACACAGACCACAGCCCTTACCTGCAAACTGTCTGCATCCAGATCTGTAATGAGCACCATATCCTCATCTCTCCATGAATCCTAGTCAGAGGAGGTGTCTCAGATAGCCTTGGCCAATTAAAAACATATTTATATGTTTTTGATGTCCAGATTTATGTCCAGATTAACACCCTTGGACATGGACATGACTGTGGAACTAGCTGAGGGCATGAATCACTAATGTAACAGCTTTGTGCCTGACTGCTTTCAAGGAGATAGGGATGTGTACACAGACCAGGATAAGCTAGGAGCAGCAGTTCAAGATATTGGCAATGAGGTAAAATACCATTCCTCAGACTCCTTTAGTGCATGGTTGATTGTAAGAGTCTTTACCCATTCAATATCTGCTTAAATGACTGCAGATAGTATCAAGCCAGCTCAGAGGGTGGAGTTGCTGCAGGCACTTTACGGGAAGAGAGCCATGTCTTGCCTTCATCCCTTCTGAAGTTTAAAGGCAGCTACAGCCAGCCCTCCAGCTAAAAGGCAGTGGAGATCTCCTGTGACAGGAAACTCAGAGCAAAGAAAACAATGCATTCAGGGAAGATTGCTGACTGTATTGGAATGGCAGACCTAGAATTGTAGAATCACAGGATATGTTGAGTTGGAATGGACCCATCAGGACCACTGAGTCCAACTCCTGGCCCTGCACAAGACAGCCCAAGAATCACACCATATGTCTGAGAGCATTGTCCAAATGCTTCCTGAACTCTGTCAGGCTTGATGCAGATCTCTTGCATCTGCCTGAAGGCTGGATCTGTGCTTGAAGATCCCCCCCAAGCACTCATCTGCCAGGACACCTGCTTTTTATCTCTGAGAAACCAATTAATTTAGTTGCAATAGGTATGAAAATGTGGATGCTGTAATAAACTTCATTCTTATTTTAGGCAACATCTTGACTGTGATGAAGACTAAGTTTTTAAATACAGTTTAAAGAAATGCTGCGACCTGGCCTGAGCATCTGGAAGATCTGGTTGGGGTCAGAGCAGCACAGGTGTGTAAGTTTGTAGGTGTACAAACCCTGAGAGCAGAAACAGTCTGTGTGGAACTCCGTATGACTAAGAAGATAAGAGCCAGATCCCCAAGTGGCTGCCTATATCCCAGACTTTGTAAGAAACAGGTTCCAACACATGCTCTGAATTTCAGTTTGGGATGCTCACTGTACATGATATGAAGCCCTGCTTGGTATTCCAGCTTTTCTCCACCTCAAAACTGAAATATTCTGTGTAAGAATTGAGTGGAAGTTTGAAAAATGGAGGAAACCAGTGGCTGGATAATTTACTTGACAGCAAAGCTAGAGCGATTCTTCCCAGAGGTCCAGAACATCAGTCTTTGACCTTGGTGGAAGGGAAGAGAAAGCCTTCTCTGGGAGCCCCAGTGTATATCTCAGACATGTCAGATGGTGAAAAGCCCCTGGTAGTTGTCTTTGCCCTCTTCACTTTCCTGTGTCTTCCTCCCTACACACATATATCCATAAAATTTTTTTCTCTTCAGGAGCTGTACAAAGACAACACTTGTCTGGGACCAGCAACGCTCTCTGGTGACTCATCCTTTTCCATTAGATCCAAACAATCAATACATTCCTCAAAGGTTCTATTTCAGGCTGAATCCCAAGCAGACATGGATGGGACTGGAAAGCCTGCTTGAGAACCAGGAGCGCAGGCTCCTGTGTGTGCAGGAAGAACCATGGGAGCAATGAGGAGCCCCAGGACAGCAGCATGTCAGCATTCCCATACCTCCCACAGTTACACTGACACTTCCACATGAAAGATCCATGCTCAAGTTGATTTCTCCTGGACACCAGAGCTCTGTCTCATCCAGAGCCTTGGCTCCATCTTACAGCTCTGCAACAGAGGTCCACAAGCTCTGGAAGTCACCATTTCCCTACTGTGTCACAGACAGCTTTGGCTCAGCAGAGCCCAGGGGTCCAGGCTACTTCACAGCCTGCTGGATAAGCTGGCAGCATCTGGCAGTCAGATCTGATAGACACGTGCCCACACATCATTGAAATGGGTGCATTTCTTGAATGTTCTGGCTCCTGCAGATTGTTGTTGAAGCCTGAAAACCCCTGTCACTGCAGAGCTTGCAGCCTGCCCTGACTCTGCCCTCAATTCTGCTTTCTGGCATCAGAACAGCCCCAGCACAGCTCCCTGTGTTTTCCACAGACCATGATTCCACCTGAGTGGCCATCAATGCTGTCACATGTGTGGGAGGCATGTGGGACATGTTTTCTGTTGAGTATGGATGGGAGGTGGTGACCTTTGTGTTTGTGCTGGTGGGGATACATAGTGAGTGTCAGCACTGTGTTATCAAAGAGCTTTCACTGCAGGAAGAATTAATAATGTCTGCTTCTTGCCTTCACACCTCTGCAGGACTCAGTCCACCCCGGCGCCGTGATTGATGGCATGAGCAAAGCCTTGTTGGCGCCGTCTCGAAGGCAGGGGCCTATTAATGAAAGGAGAAGACAAGGATGGAGGTGTCTTGCAGGACTTACAGCTCCCCTATCAGCGCTGGGCAGTCAGAGTGAGTGGCTTGTTCAGGGGGGTGTATTTGCTGACAAAAGTCTGTGCAAACAAGGACCTTGAGAGAACGTACAGGGAACAGCTGTGCTGTATCTGGGAAAGGTGAAATGCCATTTGCAGAGCAAACTTGCTCTAATTCAGGCAAATACTGTTACAAGCTATGTAGCTGAAAAGAAAACACGTTTACTGGGATGTTAACATGACTCCTATCAAGTGCAGGGAAATGGGCAAAATGCCTGTGTCTGTGAAATTGCCACCTGAATCAAATAATTCCTGCTAGGAAAACCCTTTCGCAAAAGTGTCTTGCCTTGACTGGGCATTCTCAACACCTGGGGACAAAAGGTGTTTAGCATGTTGCAGGATTCACAGGCCCCCTCTGAACACCAGCTCAGTGGTTATTTGCAAAAACATTATTGCTTTGGGTTTTGGGTGCAGGTTTGAGCTCCCCTCGGGGCTGCACTGCACAGCCAAGGGGTGCTGAACACTTCCTGGGAATCAGCATCTTTCAGGGGACTGGCACTGAGCATCTCCATGCTGAGCACCTCAAACCACCCTTCCATCAAAATTTCATCCCATGTTTCTCCCTTCCCATCTCCAGGACCACTGCCACCACCCTCAGCACCTCAGAGGGAAAAGTTGCACGTGTCTTCAGGAAGCAGGAAAAGCTGCAAAATTTGGGGACAGAGCCCCACCTTGTGGAAACGACCATCAGGCCCTGCTTACCAGAGGCTTTGTGGGTTGGCTGGTGAGCCTCAGAATGACCTTATGCTTCCCATCCTGCCTGCTGCTATGTTAATTAGTCTAAAAAGAGGTTTTATCTCAGTGTCAGTCACAATCACACTGCACACAGCACAGGCATGGGATGGTGCCTGCGTCTTCTTCTCCCATAGCTCAAAATGTTCTGTGCAGCCCACATGAATGACAATGATATTTGTGTTGCTACTGGAAAAAAAAAAAAGGTTTTATTCATTACAGCAGGTTTTTGATTTAGAGACAGTGGGAGACCTGGTTCAAGGCCAGGCTGAGCATCTTCCATTGAAGCAAAGAAATTAAATGGCCTTTTAAGTGGTCCAACCAGGAGCCGTGGGAAGGCACCAGGCAGAAGAGCCCTGAGGACCAAGGGGTTGCCTACAGCCAGGTCAGCTGCCAGGAGAGCACGGGCTGGGGGAGCCTCTCAGCAAGCAAGGATGGTATGGCCCAGGAAAGGCTGCAAGGCAGCAGCTCCTTGAATCCTGTATTTGCTGGGTTTCAGGATACAGAAATGGCCCTCACCTTATTTTCCCACCTATAGTCAGGTGAATCTCTACCCACGTTTTTTATACATAAAGTGGAACAGTTCGTTTTCCTCCACCCCATGCTTTGAAATAATTATCCAGTGCAACCCACAGGAAACACAACCAGTCAGGAACTCCTGCACCCATGTGAAGGGGTAAAGAATTGAAGCTGCTCCATCAGATTAATTTGATTTCTGTTGACAGTTTTTGTTCCTGTCAAGAAAACTAAGTGAACTTGCTCCCTTCCAAAGGTTCTGATTTGGGAAATGATGTCTAGCTATGCCAGACAGGTCAGAAGAGTGATATTTCTCCTTTTCTTTTGCCCAGGGCCTGTTATTCTCTCTAGAAAAATTTGTATTTAACTACCTGTTGTGGCCAACGTGTAACTGTGGCCACTGCCCTCCGTGTCTGTGATTAGGGATCCTGGAGGGATTATTTGTCCAGAGTCAGCAAGGTAAAAAGTCTTCTTTTCATTTGGTTGGCACACAAAAACTCCTAGAAACATCAGTGGTGTTCTTTGATCCACTTGCCATAATGAGGGGTGATCACATCTCTCACTGATTGGCTAAATTCCTATTTTCTATCCTATGTTTCAGTGCCCAAACTCCTGTAAACCACAGAGGTGACTTTAAAAGCCCATGACTTGGCACACCAGAGCACAGAGCTCCTCAGAACACAGAAAGTCAGAGCTACTGGTATATCTGATGTTGTTCCCAGCTCTCCAGGCTGGGAGTTCCTAGTGTTTTGCTCAGGAATCATTATTAGTTGGTAAGATATAAGGTTTTTAGACAGCCAAGTTCCCCACCAGCACAGACACTGGTGTGAGGCAGGAGGTGCTCAGCCAAAGCAGTTGCCTTCTGCTAGAGCAGAGAAGCAGCCTCAAAATCCTGGGCTGTGCCCAAATACCCTACTGATAAGCAGATCAGGGTGGAAGTTTGACTATTTCTTAACTTTTTGCAGTAAAAATGCAGGGACTGTGCAGTGTCAGTCTATCTGGGATTAATGAGACTCTTGGGTACAGGGTTTGGGGAGGATTGCAGGGTTTTGGTTTTAGATGTTTTATAGAAAGCCTGAACAAGCACCTGTAGTCAGTGCTAATTAATGATTAAGCTGGATAGCACCAAGCTGCTTTCAATTGATTTTTAGAGGGGAAAAAGCAAGCTAGAGTCTCCATTTCCTCGACCTGCTACGCTGGGGTTTGCAGGAGGGGACACTCTGTCAGGGACATTCTCAGCCCAGAAATGGTGACAGGAGAAGGGCTTGAAGATGGTGATGAAGACGAGGTGGAGATCAACTCCCCAAGGAGCCGGCCCCCTGTTTGGAGCAGGCGTCCCTGTGCCCAGCAGAGCTGACAATAACACCTCCTCCCTTTAGGGCTCACCCCTTGCACAGATGCCAGTGGAGGCAGAAGTTTGGGTGCTCTCCCCATGTCCAGCATGGGTCACAAGAGTTTCCCCACTCAGGATGCCCATGATGCCCTCTGAACATCCCTGCACCGTCCATGGGCTGCATTTGAGGTAAACCTTCCCTTCAAGCCTCCGCCGGCAGCGGGGAGGTGGCTCTGGGCGGCTTCGGGGTGAGGTTTGCACGCTCGGTGCATGGGTGACATCTACCGGCCATGCCCTCAGCTCCGTTTTATGCTTTTACCGCTCTGAATTTAAAAGCCCGTGCCAAGAAAAGTGGCCCTGGAGGCTGTGAGCTGTTTTAACTGCTCGTGTAGCTGCGCCAGGATCGAAGCTAACACATTATTTTTATAACTCCGTGAAGGTTGTGTGTCTCATGCCAAGGACCTTTTCTGGAGTTTGACAAGAAGCTGAGACTTCAAATGAAGCAGTGCAAAGCTGCAGGAAATCTGGAAACATGAATGGGAGTTACTCCCCTGTAGTTTATTCCCCTGCAATTAAGATTAGATTTCGGATCTGTTTCTTTCATTGAGAATTACAACCAGTCCAGCACAACTAAAAATATGAAGTAATATTAGTGAAGTTTTCTTTACAGAAAATGGCTGCCATTTATTTGAGGATTTATTTGAGAACAGCAAAATAATATTCATTTCTCTAATATTTTTTACCTTTTGAAGAGAAGAAGGTAAAATTAGGAAAAAGCACCTGCCTGTGACCAAAAACCAGATTAATAACTAATCCAACACATATTTTCAAAAATTAGCTACTTGTGCCATTTAAAAAATAAATATTTCCATGTTGCTGGCTTTTGTTGTATCAGTATTGGATGAAATATTATTGTTAAGCTCCAGGTTATAACACTTGGATCCATGCTCAGCAAACTGCCCTGGCTGGATACAACTGACCAAGTGCCTGGCTGTGGTCACAGACCAGCCATGGAGCTGGAGCTGGAGCAGTATTGCTCCATATCCTTGCTCTTGCATGAGGCTGAACCTTGCAAATTCTTATCAGTGCAGCCATAAAGAAAAAAAGTTGTAAATACACTATTCAAAGGGTCAAATTCAAAGGTGAATAAACACTCATACTTTCAAATACTGTGATTTTTCAACTTTTTTATTATTTTGACACCTGTCATATAATTTGTGAGTGTTTAGGTAAGGTGAGGCAGTGGTAGAGACTGTAAAAGCAGTACCTTGGCATTCCCACAGTATAATAGCACCCGCAGCCACTGCAATATCTGCAGTGCCATAAATGTTAATCCAGCTTGTCCTCTTTCCTCATGTTATCTCTTCACACCTTTAGCCAGCTCCTAAAGCACAAGATCAGGACGGGGCACCAGCAAGAATAATGAGCCCTGCTGAGAGCAGCCCTGCAGAGAAGCCTTGGGTGTTCTTGAGGATGAAAGGCTGGACATGAGCCAACAGGGCTTGTAGCCCAGAAGGCAAACAACTCCTGGGCTGCATCCAAAGCTGTGTGGCCAGCAGGAGGGGATTCTACATGTCCACTCTGCCTTCGTGATCCCCCTCTTGGGGTGTTGTGTCCAGCTCTGGGGTCCTCAGCCCAGGAAAGACATGGGGCTGTTGGAGTGAGTCCAGAGGAGGGCCACAAGGATGATCAGAGAGCTGGAGCACCTCTCCTATGAGGACAAGTTGAGAGAGCTGGGGTTTTTCAGCTTGGAGAAAAGGAGGATCCAGGCAGACCTTATAGCACTTTCCAGTACCTGAAGGGGCTTATGAAATTTTTTATACGGACAGATGGCAGGACAAGGGACAGTGGTTTTAAACTGAAAGAGGGCAGGTTTAGATTAGATATTAGGAAGAAATTATTTACTGTGACAGTGGTGAGGCACTGGAACAAGTTGCTCAGAGAAGCTGTGGATGTTCCAACCCTGTTACTGTTCAAGGCCAGGTTAGATGGAGTTCTGAGCAACCTGGTCTAGTGAATGCCATCCCTGCCCATGGCATCCATGGGATGTTGGAGCTAGATGATCTTTAAGGTGCCTTCAAATCCAAACCAAACTATTCTATGATTCTCATTCTGTGATGGGAAACTGGTTCAGTCTGGAAGAAGGCAGCTTCAAGAACAGCTGTGAACGTAAAATTCTCTTTTTCCCTGTTAGCCATTCCCAAAGAACAAGTGCTGAATTACTGTGAATTTCTTAGTATCCCTTCCAGGGACTGTGAGTTTCCCTTCAATACAGCGGGGCACCTGGTCCAGTCTCTGAGGCCACCAGTTCTTCCCCTGCAATGTCCCAATCCTCCTATGCACTGACTGAACATCTCCAGGTACCATCCTGAGGTTCTGCTCTCTGCTTTGACCACTGAGGAAATTTTGTCCATGGCCAGTTCCTGAAGAATCTGCTGTGACCTGAAAGCCTGGGCTTACATATGTGCTGTGTTCAACCCCATTTTCTCAAAGCTGCTTGATAATTTCTCTGAGGGAATCCAATGAGGTGCTTTTCAGATACCCACAGAGACTAAATACTTTTTTTGCCCTGTGAAGAAAGGTGTCAGGTATATTTGGTATTACCTACCTTTTCTACATCAATGTTCTTCCTATTTTTTTAAATTCCTGTTTTATGTCCACTTCTTTGGATTTCATTGTTCAGCCCATCGTGGGCAGGCAAACTTATGTGGGCCCATAGGTATTTCCTGTCCCCTGTACTCCTCCTGAGTAACCTCATCTCAGTCCTTCCTGAAGATACATCTTCTGCAGATCAATAGATATCACCCTCTGCTGTTAATTAATTGCCTTTATTACTTCATGTGTATGTTTTCTAACCTAAATCTCTCCTGATTAGCTCCATTTGAACACTAAGAAAACTTCCCCATGCTCCAATGCTGGGTGTTAGTTCATCCATCATTGCTTCCCCAGCAGTTGGCCCTAAAGATTGGAACATTATAGGCAAGCACAGTATATTTCCCGTGTGCTGCAAATGACTAATACATTTCGTTGAGTGATTTATAAAATAAACTCCTTGTGGAGATACAAGAGTGGAAATCATGCAGAAAATTATTTGTTCAGACTGCTAACCATGTGGAAGAAGAGTGTTTAGCAGTTTTAGTGTCTAATCTCTAATAGTAGGCTGGATGAAATTTAATGCACGTCACCTTGTGGTGTTCTTTTGGATAAATTCTGTAAAGAAAGCTCCTATAAGGAAAGCTCCTGCATGTTAACATCTTGCACTTTTATTTTTTTAAGAACATGATTTAGCTCAGATGTCTTTTGGCAAAATTCTCTTTTCCTATTAGATGTTCTGCTCAACTACCCCCAGCTGACATCTTCCAACCCTTTAATGGTACCTCACAATTATTGCTTTTGAACTCCTTTGGAATTTACAGCTGTATAAATGTCAGTGCTGTTCTGTAAAAATATCAGTTACGTGAAAATCTTGGAAACCTGCCCAGCTATGATACTGCCAGGAATTTGGATATAAGTACTTTGTGACTGGTTTGGGTTTGAAGTAGACTAGGGCAAGTTTGGTTTTTTTTTGATTCATAGTTCTTAATAATCATGCAACGTGACTGGTTTGGGTTTGAAGGAGACTAGAGCAAGTTTTTGATTGATAGTTCCTAATAATCGTGCTCTGAGTGTCGGAATAGAGATTGCTGTGGTTTAGATTTACCCATTCTTGCTGAGGGAGAAATTTCTCTGCAGCTTCTCGATAAACCATGGTTTGGGATGCCGCCAGGTGGTGCCAGCAAGTCAGGGAAACACGAGCAGGACGGACTCAGGGAAATCGGCCTGGAAGGAGGATGAGACGCCTCCCAGGACCTCTTCTTTCTGTTTCTACTTGGGGACTTTAATCCCGACTCCTTCCGGCTGCTCTTAAAATATTTTTCATGTTTTTGAGCCATACTTCAGAATCCTATTTTAAGATTCAGCTCATGATGCTGCAGGGCAGTTGGCATGCCCTCAAAAATGTGCTTTTTATAAAAAGACAGGCACTTCTGTTGTTTTTCCTAGTTCCTAACAACAGTTTAAAATCAAATTATGTGGAAAATCTAGTGACCTCTATGTCTTAATCCTTCGTGCCTCATTTCTTTTGGATTAATATTTGACTGTGACTATTTTTATTACTTAGTCATTGCAAAAATCAAAGCAATTTCCAGTGTTTCTTTTAAGAAATCAGTCATTCTAAATTGTGTACGAGACTCTTTCTTCTGAGCTGATATTGCTCACATCCTGTTAAACTGTTGTCAGGATATTTCCCATCTTTGAGTCTGGATGTAAACTGAAGTCCTGCTTGAATTTAAACATCAAAACTCATGTGGAGTTTTGTGAGGAAGCCCAGAGGTCCATAGAGAGTGGAGCTGTAGTGTGGCTCTTGCCATGGGGTGGTGACAGGGCCAGAGAAATACCCTAGAGCCCCATCATTTCACACAAGATAGGCAAAAGGATGGAGTACATGGACTGTTTCTCAGCCTTTGCTAATGCAGGTGGAAGTAAGAAGAACATTGTAGTGGATCAAGAGAAGGGATTATCCCCTCTAATCACTCTTCATTATACCACATTTACGTACTGTATCCTGTTTTGTATTCCCCAATACAGGAAAGATAAGGATGGGGTGATGGGGAGAATTCAGCAGAGGTCATTGAGACATATTCCTGGATGTGAATAGGATGAATTACCTTTGAAGTGGTTTTCTCTCCCCGCTGATTACAAAGGGAGCCCCTAAAGCTGGGCTATATGAATCTCCTATGAGGTGAATTTCTGAAAGTTGTAGGAGGGTCTGAACCAGAAGGACTGAAAGCCTGAGTTTCTTGAGTGTTTAGCAGCTGCTCTAGCAACCAGCTTGGACTCAGTTTTAAGCTTGTCCCTGTGAGTGTCTGGTTTGCCAGGCCTTTTTCATTGGTTTCCACCTGTGCAAATGTTAGCCGAGTTTTCATCACAGGTTGCTCACTCAGTGCATGTAAAACCTCTGTATCCACACCACCATCTTTCAGGTGATCCAGTCATCATTTCAACAGTGATTTTTGCATTGGCCCAAGAAGAAAAAGTCCATGTCATGAGCTGGGTCAGCTTTTATGGGTAACAGACTCCATAGACCAGAATCATCCTAAAGACTTGTTTGTAGCCCTGAGAGGGAAACAGTTGTGATCAGCAATTCCTGCTCTGTGACCTGCATTTGAGTGTGTTGCCAATTGATGCAGTGATGCTGAGGTAGCCATGAAAGTCAGTATCTCCTGCTTCCAGGGTTCAGCCCCTTAATCCACTCTCATTTTCAAAGGTGGAAGCAGAAGATGCTTGGCTGTTCAGGAAATCAGGCCTCTTGTGCAAGTCTGTAAATACAGCTATAGATGCCAAGATGAAGTAAAGAAGAAAACAGATACAGCTGTCTCTTACATAGCTGCTGCCTTATAGACTCCTGAAATGATTATTGCACACAGCTCTTGTTGGCCATGATTTAAATGGTAACAGGTGTAGCAGAAAAAAACATCCTAGTGTCTTCCTCACTGCATCTCCAAGCCACAGGAAGGGAGAATACATATTTAAAATATTACTTTTATCTCAAAGTCACAAAATATGTGGTGAAACTCTACCTTTCCTTAAAGAGGCAGGTATTCTTGGAAGGTCAAATTGTTAGAAAGCTATTTGCATTATTTAGTTATCTCAGGATGATTTCAAAATTTTAAAATAATACAAAGAAATTATACTTTTTTCTTTTATTCTTCTTAGTTTGCTATCCCTGCAAGATCTCTGTGCCAACAGAACATCCAGTGTCTGTGCATGCAGTCTCCTCCTGTAACAGTGACATTTAGGCACAGCTATTTAAGAACTCCATGTAAGAGACTCTGCTACAGGTTGTATTTGATAACAGCAGAGGTGCCAGGGAGTCTGTGACCTTTAGTGCAATAAAACAGTGGGATAACAAGGATCAAAACTTAAATCCTGAGGACCCACAACAAGCATAGCTGGCACTGAGCCCTTGGAAGAAAGGCATCTCTGGAGCTGTCTGTCATAGCTTGCTTGATATGTCACATTAGCATCTTTTCCACTCTGACCCCACTGAAATGTCACAGCCCATTTATTTCATCCCAAGCATCCAGTGCCTATGCTCGTGGCACAAGGTTGCATTAGCTCTGAAAGATTTCCTGTGCATTGGCCTGAAGACAGAAGACAAATAGGGATGCTCTGTGCTCCAGCTTGGTCAGTCAGATTGACCTTTCAGAGCAGCCTTACTTGGATTTATCCCAGGTTTTCAGCACCATAATCTGGAGGAAGCTTTGTGCTTGTGTTGCAGAGAAGCAGGCTCTCCTCCAAGAGAGATGGCAGATGTGTGTGTGGGAAGAAACCTCAACTAGTCCCTGTAGGAGGAATAATAAAATCATAGAATCATTTATGTTAGAAAAGACCTCTCAGAACACCAAGTCCAACCATTGACCCAGCACTGCCAAATCCACCACTAAACTTGCCCTCAGTGCCACATCTACACATCTTTTAAATGCCTCCAGGGCTGGCTACTCCACCACTTCCTGGGGCTGCCTGTTCTAATTCCTGACCATCCTTTCAGGAAAGAAATCTATCCTAAGGAAAAAAAAAGACCCTTTCCATAAGGACAAGGAGAGCAAGGATGCTTGTAGCTGTGGAGGGAGCTCTGTCACCTTCTTCAGAGTGTAAGACTCCCTCAGATCTTGACTCTAGCATCAGCATTTGTTTTCATGCTTGCATGTGTCAGTGTTTATCAGAAACAGGGCTTCCCAGCACACTCACCTCCAGAGGCAATGGGAGAAGAGACATGTCCCAGAAGACAGATATATGTCTAAATACACTCCTCCTCACTGATGGTCAATGCTAATGCATGACCACGGCATAAGAACTTACAAAGAACAGAGTAAAACTTTTCCAACTCTTACATTAATGTTGTTTTCTGGAGGAAGAAAAATAGTAGTTTTATAGAGAAAGCTTTAGAATAAATTAATATGTATATGAGCCAATAGCCAAATTATAATTGTAAACCTTGGTCTACAGTTTTCAATACAGGGCAATAAAACCTGGGAAACAGGAGCTCAGTGTCCTTCAGCAAAAAACCAAACAAAACCTTCCTTAGTTATTTTAGAAAGCTGAATAGCACTGCATAAATATATTTTCCTCTTTCAAAAGGCAGGTCACAGCAGCCTTAATTATCAGAGGGACAGAATGGAAACAACATAAAAATAAATCCTTTGAAAGTTTGCTCTCATTACCACATTTGGCATATTTAAGCATAAACACCATCTGTGTTTATCAAGGAACACGGCAATAGCTGCCATCCAATCTCAGAGTGACACCAGTGTTTATGGAGATTTACTGTAAGGGGCACATGCAAGGCTTCCACAGAAACTGAGCTCCCCTGAAATTATTTGCTCAGTTGCCAGCTGCTCATGTAGATAGAGGCACTTTTGCCAAGAGAAGAATCATCACAGAAGAAAAGCAAAGCAAAGCCTCAAATCTCTCATGGAAGCTTCTTCTGGCAACCCCAAGGAGGCAAATAGCAGCAAAAGTTACTCTCAGCAAAGGATCAAGCCTTAAAACACACTTTGTACTTTTAATGTTGTGAGTGCCATAGAGGGAGGAGGAACATCTGTGGCTCCGGGGTCAGCTCACTGCTCTGCTCCCCACATTGGCAGAACAGGGACCTGCTCTCCCTCTGCCTTTGCAGCAGGCTGGGAATGCTGGAGGGGATTGCACTCAAGGGCTGGCTAGGCTCTGCCCTCTCCCTGGCACACCATCTCCCAGGTAGGGAGAGTGTGGTTTGTGACCTGACTGGGTGCTGTGTCCTTGCACCAGCCTCTCATCCAGCTCTGGTGCAACAAGACATCCAGGGGCGGTTTGAGAAAAACACCTGCCAGTGGGAACAATTCCTCTACAGACGCTGTGGTAGCTTGCTCTGCCAGCCACCTGTGTCCATGAGTCTGGACCCTGGCTTATGATTATTTGGGCTCCCCTTGATCCTACAGCCTCCTGTGCAGAAACGATAGCAGAGTGAAAAGACAGGGACAGGAGCAGAAGCAAGACATGCCTTGCCTACAGCCGGGGTGCAATGCTACCAAGGGGCAATGATGGCTTCAGCACAACCCAGACACTCTTGTCTAGCTCAGCACAGGCATTTGCAATCCTCCCACCAGGACCAAACTGTCCCATGGATGTGGATCCAGGCAGCTGATCGGCAACAACCAGCAACACATCCTCTGTGAAAGTGAAACTCCGAGCTATCTGAAACAAAGCCACAGGCAACACAGGCCTGCCTTCACTGCAGACTGTGGCACCAGTCTTTTGTTCTCCTTTGCACAAGATTTAGGCAAACTGTTCATATTAAAATCCCAGTGTGTTTTAGATTCACCCTGCAAAAAAGCTGTGTGAATAAGTGTCAACTATTTTTAGATGATAGAAGTAATTATGTGAATATATAACAGGGTGTTTCACAATGAAAGATGAGAAAAAAAATACATGGACATTCAAAGTACATCACCTAAATCTGAACTGTCTGGAACAGCATCTGATCTCCATTGCTCTAGCATCATTTGCCCAAAACCAGTTAAGAAGACCAATACTAATATTCTGAGCATAATTTGGCTCTTCCTTCCTGTAGAGGTGGCATTGAGTGGCCTGATTGTAATTGAGATACATTGAATGATGCAAAGAAAATACAATTAAAATTAAAACAAATTAAAAATGCACAGTATTGATGTTAATTTTTTTTTGATTCGAGCCTGATGGCTTTATGAGAAGCAGAACTGTGCAAGTTAGCAAAAACTGGAGACAGCAGTTTCACAGCCTAAACTCTCACACCAATATGTCCATAGTATTTAATTTGAACTTTTCTTTTCTTAATTTTCTCTTAATTACCTTAATTACATTGTCAGTGTCCTTGCCTAAGTGTTTTGTTTTTTTTTTTCTCTCAACAGTGTTTACTCTCCTCAGATATTTACAGACTAGTTTTACATCTGCCCAAACACTGTGTTGTTGTACATCAGAAAAACCTTATTCTGCTTTATGATTTTACCTTAGAAGTTGATCACTCCGGTCTTCTCCTGAGATGGTGGCTTTGCTCTGTATTCTGTCATGCCACCAAGACAGTGGTCTCAGCACCCAGTGTACACTCCCAGAAGCTGTGAAGGTAGAAAGGAAGGCCTGCAAGGTAAATGCCCTGTTCCAGCCAGAGAAGCAATTCTCAACCTGTGCTTAACTCTAAGCACACAAGAAATCCTACTTGCTTTACTGAGATTACACATGCCCTTAAAATAAAATCTTGCTCCACTGCTGGGCTGGAGTGGGATCAGAGGGCTCTGTTCTATAGCAAGCCCATTTAAAAAGGTCTCTTCACCCATTTTTCCATGACAAAATGCACGTGTGTGAATGGAGTTCAGGGTGTGTTTTCATGCAAGTATTTGATTTGCTGCCCACTGTCACTTGTCACTGACACTGTCAGTGTCTCTGGATGTGCTCTTGTACCTGTGCTTCTCCTCCTTAAACATCTGGGGCTTATGTATCTTCCCTGAACAACTTCATGTTCCTCCAAGCCAAGTCACACTCTTGTTACTTTTTTGTCTGGCTTAAAAAGAGCATTTGGGTATGTGGAGGGATGAAAAGAGTTTTAGTGATGTGTTTGCCTTGAGAAAATGTGATTTATGGTGGGAATGTAGGTGGAGTGGTTTCCTGGTGGATTTCTGCTGAGTCACTGGATTATTTTGTGCCAGCTCCAAGACTTTTATCAGTGGCTGTGGTAGTCCTAATGTACCTTTCTCATAGAACTTCCCTGGTATCTGTGAAGACACGTGAGGGTCCTTTTCTTCTGCTTCCCCATGCAGACATTCCCAGCATCTCTTTTTCTCCTGTACATGGCCATTTATTTTTGTGAAAATAATGGGAAACATTGGCTCATGTCAGTCACAGTTTGATAATGCAGGAATAAGGAGGAACACCTGCACACATGCTTTTCTGCCTAAACTATGGTATAGAAAGAGGTTAATTTCTGTAGCAAGCTTGGCTAAAAGAAGACTTGCTTGAGGAAACAAGGAGGTATTACAGATGAGTTATGGAGAGTTATACCATGCTAATCACGTTCTCATTCCTTTTAAGTGAACAACTGACAAAATCAGGGAGATCTGCAATGCTGAATGCCTTTAAAGACAGATCTGCTTTACTTAAAATGTCCAAGTATGGGCCTCAGTCTGTAATGCCACTCCTACAGATCTTGTAGCTGAGGCTCTCCAGGTCTGGCCGCACACTGCACTGGTAAGGCAGACAGATGTTGGTGACTGCTTCAAATAGAACAAGCTTGAAGATGTGACATCTGTGGTGTGAGGGAAAAACAGTATCAGCATACTTGAACTCCAGGAGACTGTGTGAGCAGTTGCAACACACACCAGAGGCTTCGTCTGTGATATTCAGACAGTGAAATGACCACAAGCACAGCTCAGAGAGCTGGAAGATGTGTGGGGTAAGAGTAAAGGGCATCCAGCAGCCCTATGGTGAAAAATGGTGTGTGCCAATGGAGCTGCCGTCCTGCCCAGCCACAGGGGGCATGAGCAGCCTTAGCTCTACTTGTGGTGAGGACACCCAGGCCTGGCACTGCCAGCACTGGTGGAGCAATTAACTGGGACCCTTGAAACACCCACACAGCAAGTGTTACCTCCAAGGTGATGGTAGACCTGGGCTCTTCTGTCTGTTAGGCTTATTTTTTCATGAGTTCAGGTTTCAGAAATCTTGTATTGTTGAGTCCAAGGGAATTTTCTTCTGGGATGCCAGATTGCTCCTTTTGACTCTTCTTTTGACCCTAGAACAGGTTGTAGAGCAACCAAGCATGAGGGGACTGCAGAGGGGTGAACCCCATTGACTGCAACTGTACATGTGAAGTGAACATGTGCATAACAGTGTGCATTTGCTTGGATAGCCTGCCTGCACCTACAGCTCAGGTGTAGGTCCATACAGTCCATTGCACTTGTATGTGCATTGAGTCTCTTGGGAGCTGAAGTGTGCCCAGGTGTTTGCTGCACCAAAGGTGGCTGCTGGAGCTAAAAACCATGCCAGGGGTGCTAAGTACTCCACCAGGACAGCTGCAAGCCAGTGGTGGAAGCCCATGTGCTGTCCCTTCCTAGATCACCTGCACAGGTCTATCCAGAGACCAAAAGGAGGCCCAGGAGAAGATGGTCCATGCTGGTGAAGGGCAAGGCAAGGACAGTCTCTGGCAGAGGCGATGGTGTAAGAGCTGAGCCATAGCTGGAGTAACAAGCCAAGCCACCATACCACACAGCTGAGTTGCCAGAGGAGGTGAGCCCTGACCTCTGCAGAGGCAGCAGGAGGTGGAAGGAACAGGCAGGCCAAAGAACAGCCACGCACACCAGGCTGGATGGACCACCATGCACCTGAGGGCTGGATGGGCCATTTCACTAAGAAAAATCATCCTCTGGGTCAGAGCCCAGAGTCTCAAATCTGCTCTGAATCAAGGCGCCCTCTTTCAGCACTGCACATACCTTTCATATTTCTTTCCCTCAAGGAACTGTTTTGTGATGATTAATGAATTATGAAGGTCACCTTTTGAGTCTTCAGCTCTTACAGAACTCCAAAGAAAACAAAATCCGGAAGAGTTCCAGCTAAAAGTGTCATGGCAAATGCATCCATTTTACTTTATTTATGATTATGTTCACAATGGGCTTATTAAGTACGTTCTTTAAATAAACAGAACTTGAGACTATTTGTGAAATGCTGGGGTTTTCTGCCTTGAAACATCTGCTGACTATTTCTTAAGGACCATTTTGGTAACACTAGAGCACATACAGATAGGCATCTATTTCCTGGAAATTGCTTAAGCATACTTCAAAAATGTAGAAATCTGCACCTTTACCACCCAAGAAAACCTAAAACTAAAATGAATGAGGCTGGTCAGTCTCTAACTGAGAGAAATTCAGTAAATCTACCCTGCACATGAACTGTGTTGGTATGTGAGACTGGAAATCTTGCTGGTAGGAGACAGGGAAGTTGACTGCAAGTCTGTATAACTCAGACTAATAATTCATGATGCTGCATAAAGCAACCTGGCTATTTGAGCACTGGGCTTTTTCTAATGGTGTGCCTATTGAATAAACGTGTGGACTTACATCTTTTTCCACAACTGATGATGCTCTGGATGGGAACTTCCTTTTGAGTGTCCATGTCATTATATGGTTAATAATTTATATTCTTGAGGAATCTTCTTTTAGATGCCAAGTATGAAGAGGCAGTTGTTAGGAACATGGTCTGCAGGATCATCTGGCTTGCAAGGGTGGCTTGAAGAACAGAGCAGAGCTTCGTAAGACCACAATGGAAAGAGCCTTTCTGGCCCTAAATAATAGCCATGTGATCCCAGCAACAAACAATCACCCCAACCACAATTCTTTAGGACATGTGACTTGAAACTATCTTCAGAGCTCAGAGATCATCTTCATGGCAGAAGGGTGAGTTGGTACCCAGCCCCTTACATCTGTTCACTCAGCTCAGGAGCTGTTCAGAGGACTTTCTGAAGCCTTTGTGTAACCCCCTTTCAGCCTGGCACTTGAAAGTTTTGCAGAGCATGATACATGTGCAAAGGCTAAATTGATAGCCATATTCTTTTACATTTCTCTGGGGATATACAAAAACACTATTACAACCCCTTAAGGATCATCTTAATTATTAACAAATACACAAATTCAAAGCACCTGAAATATAAACTGCCTCTTCTTAATTAGTGATTTTGATCTCAGGTCCATTGTTCCCTTGGCCTTAATATGCTCTCAATCATTTGAGACACATCAGACATCTTCTTTGCCATTTCTAAAGAAACATCTTTATGTCAAACTCTCTCATTCCTGCAGATGAAGGATTTGTCACTTTCTCAGCTGGCTAGCCACAAATGCAAGCTCACAATGTCTGGTTTTACACTAGTGATTGACAGCACATATATTTATCCCTAACTAGCAATGTCTCCATGGCTGTCCTGTCATCTGTGTCTGCCAAGATGGTGCACATTGCACAGCCTCACTGGCAAAGGCAACTTGACCTCTGGTCATCACTCCAAACATTTCATACCCTGGTAGCAGTCACTGGAGTGACTCGCACATGTATCTTGAAAGAGCACCAGTCTGGACCCTGCACTGTCTGGATTTGTTACCAGTGAAAATGCACTGATCCTGCTGAAGTTTCTTTTCTCTAGTTCTTGTGTGGCTGAAAGGATGGCTAAATCTGGGCATGACAGCATGCTTGGTTGTTAGTATTAAATATGGTGCTGCTGGGCCTTGGAGCTTCTTGCGCTATTCAGAACAGTTATTAAATTCTCCACCAAGACATCTGAGGAGTGTTTTAATTTTAGGAAGAGGGTCAGCCTCATGCTGAATTAACCATTGGTGTTCCCTTACTATGGAGGGCATGGAAGAAGGAAGGAAAAACCTGGCAGGAGCATTGTCTGCCTTGGCTTGCTAAGAGCAAAAGGATGGTGTGATCTAGGATATGTCACTTGGAGAAAGTCCTTCTAGTCAGACCCTTAGCAAGACAAGCAAGGATCCCTCCTCAGATCAGTCTCATCTTAAGCACACATGAGAAGAATCCTGCAGCAATTCTCATGTAAACTGCAGGCTATCAGGTAAGAGGGTTTGCTATAGCATCCACGAGTCATTAGAAGAGAAAAAACTTTCTTGCTTGAGGGACATAAGCAGCCTCCCAGCTTGAAGATTCGATTTTTTCTGCCAGCAGCAACTGCTATCTGATATTATTTCTCTCTCACCTGTGAAGAGAAAATAATAGCTCTCTCTTGGGTGTATGTTTTGAATTGAAGTTGTGGTTAAGAACAGAAATTAACTTGAGATGCCAGAGTCTTGGCTTCTCTGGGATGCAGAGCAATGGGTCTTTCAACTCTGCATACACCAGCAGTGGGGTGAGCAATGCTCCCCTTCTCAGGCAGGGGATGGCCCGTGGCCTCACTCCTTGGACCAATTCTGCCAAAACAGCAGCTCTGTGTCATCTGTGTGTGCCAAGGTGCACAGGGTGCTGGGGGTTTCTAGACTGGTGAGAAAGCAGGCTCAGCACAACTGCTGACCTTGCCAAAAAAACCCTTACAAAAATCTTCAACTGAAGACCAAATATAACATCTTGATAATAAAATTTCAAAGGAATTAATCACATTCATCTGGATTTATGGAGTAGGAAGCTTTTGCTCTGTTCTGATTCAGTTAAATAATGATCTGTACCAGCTGCTCTAAACTGGGTGAGTGAATTCTTTGATTCAGTTATGCCCACGCATTTTGGAGTCAGCATCCTTCTCCTGCGTGGATCTATATTCAGAAAGTTTTGCCCGCCCATGGGGCTGGGGGAGCTTGTCTGCTGGCAGCAGTGGGGCCTTGCTGTCCCACAGCCCACCGTTTGTGTGGGCACTGCCTCCCACGTGGCCCATTGTGCATGGATGAACCACAGATAACCAGAGGCAAAAGCCACAGTTTGCAGTGAAGTCCCCTTTAAACCTTGTCTTTGCTCTGATGGTTTCAAAACCCTGGGTAATATTTCAGATGCTGATGTGCTGCATCACCTCCTCACAAGTGGGGGTTGTGTCCCCCCATCTCCCTCAGCTGCTTCCCTTGCCAGGAGATCTGCCATCTCCTACCATGTCCTGGGGCACTGAGCACCTTGAGGGAAGAGACTGTGCCCCTGCACCACCAGTGAGAGGGGGTCAAGAGTTCCCACTCAGGCTGCTGGGGCTTGTGTAGGCTCAGCTCATACCCCTGTCTCTGCACTATCAGTATGGGGGTCTTTGGGGGAGGTAGGGTGTCTCTGTGTTGTTTTTAGCCTCTATCAGCAGAATATCTCTTTTCTAGGTTCCATTCTGTTCTGATTTTTTCTAGTCACTTAGCCACGGTCTCAGTCCTCCTGCAATCTGAAGGGCTAATGGATAGTAACCTCTTTCAAGAATGACATGTACTTTCCTGGGGCATCTTTCACCTTTGGAGATACTCCCTTTACAAAGAGATGACTCTTCCTTGCTTCTAAAGAGAGAACCCCTTAGAGGAAGGTCTGTAGTGATAGATATTGCAGAGCCTGAGTGTGGAGCAGACAGAACAGTCATAGACAGAGGTCATTTCAATTTTCCAGGTAGGCTCCGCTATCCAGTCATGACAATGAAGTTATTGCTCTCAAGGCCTGCCTGTTTTAGTCCTTTATGCCTAGGTCTCTGTGACATGTACTAAGACTAAATGTTGCATTTCACAAGCATTTCTGCCAAACTCGCTGACAACACAGCAGCAGCTGGAAGGGGCAGTGGTGATTTCCACTGTGCTTTCCAGTTAGGAGTTGGGACATCTTTCATAAACCTTCAAGGAGAAGAAATGTACCAATGAATATATTTAGGTTCTGGCCTTCTTTTGTTCTTGATTTGAACAGCTCCTGTCCTAATTATAATCATTTGCCATGTGATTTTAAGGCAATTATGAATTGACTGTAATGCATGCAGATTACTGATCTCTCATGCACAAAATTAATTTACTCTGCCAGCAATTTCAGAAACTGAACTTCAACTGGTGACTCACAGCTTTGCGTAAATGATTCTACAGAAAACCAGTGAAATAGTAAACCTTCAATACACATTTTTCTTTAACAGAATCTTCATTATTACTCCTTATAAGGAAACTTTGCCAGTGAAAAAGAAAACACTCCCACACAAACACGGGCAATTTAACCGGATACTTTTTATGAGGTAGGAGATTGTTTTATACCTGATGTATTTATTATGATTAGACTTAATTACAGAAAAAAGAAATCACATGGGCAGAGGTGCACTAGAGAAGCTGAGAGCAAAATTTTATCAGGTTCCTTGTTCAAGAGTCACTGGGTCATCTCTGCAAGTGCTGCATGCAAACTGCAGGTCTAGTAACAGTGGCTGGAGGATGCAGCCGAGGAGGAGAAGCTCTAAAACACAGAGCAGTCCTTGAAAGATAGAGGCCCTTCCAAAACCACAGACTGTTTATGAAATAGGACAATTCAGTCAAATCAGTGGACATTCCTGCTTTGCAGTCAATAAAGTAGACTTAAGTCTGATGAAATAGTTGAAAACTGTGTGGAAATCACAGAATCTTAGAAAGGCTTGGACAGGAAGATACCTTAAAAATTACCTAGATGTCCTTCCCAAATTTTGGTGAGCTTTACTAAATTATTGAAAACGATTGCAGACAAGACTGCCAGAGACCCGTCTCAAACCATTCCATACACCAACACCAGCACAGTGGCTCTCCAATGTCAGGGAAGCAGCAGATCCACTATACATGCACAGAGGCCATTTGTCAGGAACTTACAGATGTTAAGCATGAGAAGCTAACCTGGGAACACAGGAGATCTCTGCCCAAGGAAGCAGCCAGCCATCTGAATAAATAGGGATTTATAGCTTGCCATGGGAACCTTACTGCTGGTGACACTGTCAGGAGAGGGAACTGATACCAAAACCCTCAGTTCCAGTGAAAGTTATGCCAAGCAGTTCAGGCTGCAGAATTAGATCAGTCAGTTCCTTGGCCTTTGTCATTGCCTGCCCAATACTCCCTTCAGAAGATTGTGATGATAAATTTACTACAGTTTCATAAAATATAACATACAATTTCTTGCTTGTGAACCACATTGTGATTCTTCTACAGCAGAGATCATTACCCAGCAGGAAAAGGGTGTGCTAATTCACAGCATCACTTCTGGGAGGGCAACCCATGGCTGTGAATGTTGAGATCAGCCCCACTGACCAGAATTCCTAATCCCCAGCTCTGAAGCAAGTGTGCTTCTGTCTATTCTACACAATATTTCTGAATGCCAGGCTTGTCCCTTTTTAACTTACTGATATAAGCCACAGCATCTGAGGCTTAATTCTCATCAAGATAAAGTCCTGCTGGCTCCAGAGAGGGCCAAGCCAGGCCCACAGTGATGAAAGAGTGTTAGAGACCAAGTGTTCAGCCACCTCACAAGCGGGAGTTGTCAGCAAACAATGAATTAATTCTCTTTTATCTTTTATAAAGATCTTGCAGCAGTGCACAAAGGGAGAGGAAACATAAGAGCCACTTGGAAAGGAACAACAGTGCTACAGAGTGAATGAAACCTTTATCACACAGTGGTCCAACAAAAGCAGGATTCCATGGCTGTGGCAGAGGAGTAGTAGCTCAGTAGCACTGCAGCCCTACAGGTTTATACCTTCAGGCAATTACATAAGCTGAGGTGTCACAGGTTCCAGTGCAGATAATTGAAGAGGACCATTAGGGAGACAAAGCGTAGGACAGCTCTTTGTTCCACAGATCTGCAAATACTTCACATCAGTAAAGAGGTCAAAATATCCTGGGTGCTTCTTGTTTTTGTGTCCTGAGTGTGTGCACTCGCTGTCCGGGGCTTGGGCAGGGACCATGGGCAAGGGCTTGACCTTACACAGTCCTTGGCTAAAGGTGAGTTGATAACCAGGGTCCTCACACTCACCCCACAAATGTCCCCAGAATAAAGCAGAGGTATACAGTCCTCATTTATCTGGAAAAGAGAAGGAGGCAAGTGTGTAGTGCAGGTATTGCTGGGAAATACTTGTGGCAGCACTGCTTGCTGAAAGGGGGTTGTGTATGGTGCTGCTGGGGACAGCAGTTACTGATTTTACTGAGTCAAATGGAATTTGGTGGGACTTGCCCATTAGACAGAAAGTCCTGGAGACTAGATCCTGGCATTGCTGTACTTACACCACATATTTCATGGTTTTCATTCCAAAGGCAGCTGTGGCCAATGTGACCATAACTTTACATTAGCTCTCTCCATTTTCTGCCATTTTTCTGACAGGTGTAGCTTGGGAGGAGCTAAGAAGCACAGAAACCATCCCAGAGAATATAGAAGTTCAGGCAATTAATACATCAAATATGTTTTCTGTGTCTCTGTCTGTCCATCCATTCATCCATTTATCCATCCATCCCTTCCTTCTCAGGTACAGTCTCCAGAGAAGGGCACGGTTGAATCAGGTCAAGCAGGAGACGGGACTGGTGGTAATCCGGGCTTTCCTTGTCTTCCGACTTCTACCCTGGCAGAAGTTGAAGCCCAGTGGTACTTTCAGCCAAGCTCTAGTGACTCTTGCTTGACTCCACACTTAGCCCAGGCTGTCCAGTAAGAACTTGCTGCCTTTGTCTAAGACACATATCTTTGCTGGCCAGGGACCACACTTGTGAAAAACATGTAAGTGGACTAAACATCTAAGAACAAGCAGCCTTTAAAGGATGTAGTTACTTTACTGAGTAGAAGAGACCCAGAGAGACAGCTCAAGTAATGAATCCCCCAAGGAATTGTCCACACTCTGAGCTCATTCCCTGACTCCAATCTGGATGTCTTCAGCTATCTCTTTTCAAGAGAAATCTCTAGGAAGGACTAGCCCTGAGTGTTGTGAACACCCAGAGCAGCATGGCAGTGAAGCTGGGGTATGTCTCCAGCAGTATTTAGTCTCCAGAATAACTCTTCTAGCCTCCACTGTGTTTAGCAGTGTGGACAAAGCTGTGCAGAATATGGGTGGTCAGTATGTGGATAACTGATCTATCATCAAGTCATGAGCATATCCTTAGACTTCCACAGCAAAAAAGGGAGTGAGAAGCAAGGAAGAAATGAAGTTGTTCGTGATCCTGGAAATGGAATAGAGTTGAAATCCCATAAAGGAATCAAGAAGTAAAAATAGAGGTGGGGCTAGCTGCATAAAAGTTTGAGAAGCAGCGATTCAGGCAAATCCTAACTAGGAATAAGCCCTTTCTGGGCTGAAAGCAAATGTATTGCTTTTTGGGGAAATATGTGCTGTGCTTCCAATTTCTGACCCCTGTGAAGATTTTGATCAAGTCAAAGGCAACTTGAATTCCTTCTCCATTGGGAACAAAAAGTGACATGACAATCTGATAGTTGTAACTTCTCTAAAATCACTGATTGGATCTTAAATCATATAACAATTACTTGAGAGATATTCAACAGCTGGTTGATTTGGTTGTGCTTCACTGCCCAAAATATGAAACTGGAAATGATAAACCCTAATTCAAAGTATTCTTCTTTGATGTTCAGGCAACACCCTGAATGTGTTCCCCAGGAACTGGGAGTTAAAAAGATTTTGGAAAGTTTAGCTCCCAACAGGCAGTGAGACCCAGAGGAGCATCTCCTCTGCATAGAAAAGTCTTCCTCCTTCTTCTTCATGGCTGCTTTCATTTTTTTTCTCTCTATTCTTTTAGTACATTCCCTACAAACGAGAACATAGTGATGCTTTGCCCACCTCTTCAGGCTCCTTTGGATGACTCAGAACCACTGTGTGCAATTTTGTGACTTAAAAGATAAAAAGGGAAGGGCAAAGCTCTACCACTTGTTACTGTACTTAAAGCTGTAATTGTGTGAAAGTCCTCACAAATATCAAGGCCATCTTTGGAGACAATGATGTGTAATGGCTCTCCCAGCTATATCCCATTTGTCCAATGGAACATAATGGCTAAATCAATGTAAAGTGTCATGCATTTCTTTTTTCTGCTCTCCCTGGGGCTGTTCTCTCCAGTTACGTATGTTCAGCTTTGATCTCTAGGAAAATCAATGAAGATTTAGTTGTTCTCAAAAAAAAACCCAAGCTAAAAATTTAAAGCAAATTCTGTCATCTTGGTGTGGAATATGTAATCCTTCTCCCCCTCAGGTACACTTCAGAGCACGTGACTCAGCAAGCTTTTGTGAAATAAGCAGTAGCATAAAAACAATTTTTACTTAAATTGTTTTTTCCTTGAATCTCATTCTTAACCCCAATCAGTGAAATTTTATTATTTGTACTGTCATAAAAGGAACACTACCACTTTGCTGTTCCTGAAAAATAAAGGCAGCTTTCACTCCCAACAAAATTAAATGGAAAAAAACTTGACTTCTGTATCCATGCTTTGACATGTCAAACCCCGTTTTTCAGCTCACTTCTACACAATAGATGCTCATGATGCAGTTAGCCAACAACTGCAAGAAGACAAGGCATAGCTATCAGGCTGTGTGGGGGAATAATCTGAAAATAATAAAAAATAATGAGCCAGCACACTAAGCACAAATCAAAGTATTTCTATGCTTATACAGAAAAAAAAATATTTACAGAAGATGTAGGAATGCATTTTGACAATAAAATCTTCATTTTAGACTTAGATCCTCACAGTGGCTCTTGCTTCCAGTACAACTTTCCCTACTTTATAAAGATCAGATACCACAACCAGTAAAATAATGCCTTACCTCTCAAGCCCCCTTGAGAAGCAGTAAAGTTTCATACCCTAAGATATATTTCTTCTCTTAGTGCAGAAAAACCTACGATTTTCAGGAATGATGCAACACCATCAGAACATCTCTCTGCAAAATGTATCAGGGGTCTTGAGGGCTAAAGGCATGGCACCCAGAAAGGTTTGGCATCACAACTCCCAGGCAGACTGCTCGATGAAGCAGTGGGAACACTGAGCAATCCAGGGCAAACACAGCAATTCACTACCATTTCAGAAAGTGATTGGTTCTGATTTTAGCAGCTCAAATACCAAAGCTGCCTGGATATTGGAAAGTCAGAGCATCTACTTAGGAGCATCAGGTAGAAGGTAAAAGCTGTGAAAAGTACCTTCATGGTACCCCTTGGTCCATTCCTCTGATTTATATATTTTATGATATTTAGATATACTTCCCATGGGTTGTGTGGAAGTTTGGGATTTTTGCTTTGCAAACAGAAGCAGACTGAAGCAGATTCAACAGCCCAGCTCAACCAGTTGCTTGCACTTCTTCTGAGCAAGGAAGGAAGCCAAATCCTCCTGCAGCATGGGGGTGTATGGGCACACCAGCTGGGTTACTGCTGACCCTGCCAAACAGGCAGGATGCAGAACCAGGCACAGCCATCCTGGTGCTGATCACGCCTTCTGTGCCCCAAGCACCCTCTCTCCTCCAGAAATGAGCTCAGTGTTGGCTCAGAGTTTACTTGGGTCTAGTAGGAAGAATGTGTAACCCCATTTTGGGGGGAGGGAAAAAAAAACAGCTCTTCATCTGCAGCTGCTCAGCAAATTATGTCATCAAGACTCTGTTTCATTGCTCTAAGTTGAAAATACTTTTGTCAAGCCTCTTCCCCGACTCTTATGTAAGAACAGACCTCACGGGTGGAGAATGCCAGGAACTGACATACTCTACATCTGTGGTCTCTGGTGCCATCATCATAACTCCTGTGAGCAGAGGATAACAAAGGGGAGCTTGGGAACTGAAAAGGCTTCTTGTAATGCCACTCATCAAGCATAATGTCCTTGCACGCCATTTGTGGGGAGCAGGTAAGCCAGGAAATGAAGCTGGAGGGTATGGAGTGTTTGGCTCAGTAAGGAAGCAAAATAGCCCACGGTATTTTGTCCTGGTTTATCTCCTTCTCTCTCCTATCTTCTCTGGCTCAGCCAAACATCACCAGCCACACTGCAGGAATCATCTGGCACTTTTCTTAAAAGCCACAAGCCAGCTTCACCTTGACTGGGGTCTTCATGATAATCTGAGGGAAGGAATCTGCCCTAGGTGTGGAGGATGTCCCTGTGGATGCATGCAAAATGCTTCTCTCTTCAAGAAAGCTGCTGGAGGATGCCCTGGTGGAACCCCTTCCCTCTGAAAGAGCACGAGAGGTCTGTTAGCAAGGGATGACAGCACCTCCTTTCCACCTGGCTGGACCATCCATCACCCATTCAGGCCACTGCAGCAGAGACAAATCCAATTGCGTGCTAAGCCACCAGCTCCTCCATTCATCTCCCTCTGCAGGGGAAAAAAACATCCATGCCAACCTATGCAGCAAAAACACCACCCATCCCGATAGCTCACACTGGGGAATGTTGGGAGGACAGGGAACCCTGCTCTGCCTGGGCTGCAGAGGTGATGTCTGGTCTCTTGGCAAAAACAAGGGCAGGAAGGAGAGGCAGAACCCCAGCAATGGGTGGAGGGACAGGGATGGGGACAGGGACAGGGATGGGGCAGGGAGTCCAGGCTGTGTGGTTTTGCACTCCACCACAGAGGACCAGAGATTGTCCCCAGCAGGCCTGGATCCAGTTCCTCTGTTTGATCAGGAGCTCAGCAGAAAATGTGACATACACAGAACTCAGCAGAGGTTTAACACTGCTTATACACACAAAACCAGTACATGCTAAGTAGATGAGATTATTTATTTATTATACACTGAAAACCAGGAAAAACCCAGTACTTACAAAAGACCCTGTAACTTTCTCTTGTGCTCCTTTTGTGCTCAGCTTGAGCTGCTACATGCTGGGTCTCTGTGAGGCTGCGGATAGACAGCAAGATGCCCACATTGGGCCACCACACAGCCAAGGGTACTCCCTGCTGCAGCAAAAGCTCTTGCTCAGGTGCACTGAGGTTCCTGGGCTCAGTGTTTACCCGTGCACAGAGAGAAATAAGACTCAGGAAGACTTTTCTGAACATTATAAACTTTTGGTGGAGATTTATCCTACCAGGCCTGGAGTAAGAGCCTCCCATGGTTGTTCACATGTCACTGATGCCTCTAAGCACTTACTGAGCTCATTTTAGGAGACAGGAGAGATAGGACTAATGCCCACATCCCACCCTCTTCAGACGCTCATTTCACTGAGTCATGGCTGAGCAGTGTCAGTGCCTCCTCCTTCTGGGTGTGACCTGCCCCAGGCAGCAGCCCCCAGCTAAGGCTTGTGCACACAGGGCTTCTGCTTCCCGAACTCTTCCCCCCTCAGCTGTCTGCTTTGGCTCTCCTGGCTGAGCACAACCTCTGCCCCGTGCTGACTGGTTCTAACAAGGGCCTGGTTCAGATTAGAGCTGTTGATAGTAGCAACTCACTCAAGCCTCCCACCACAGCCCCAGGGAGATTAAACAAAGTTGTCGAAGTCCCCAGTGAGCAAGCAACATTTACAACAAGTATAAGGGATGAATCAATGAAATTTCCTCAATCCTGGAGAAAGAAGGCAACAGGAGAGCAAGCAGATGACAGTATTACAGTATTACAGAAATACAGTAACCAGCATTTCCTTTCCCAAAGCACACCAAGCCCTCTCTGGAACTCTCAAGAGCTGCAGATCCCAGATTTCCATGACTCAATGACTTTGGCTGACACCACTTTCCTCAGCTCACTCCAATGGATTGCATGACCATTTTCTTAAAGTACAGAAAAGCTGGGAAAGGGAGAAAAATCATGATGAGCCACCCTTTCTCTTTCCTAATTCTGTCTCCACATTACTAGATTGATCTAAAAATCACTCAATTTAAAAGATAAGCGTTGGAGCTCAGGATGTTCTCTAATTTTCTGAACCTCTGGGTCACATTAGATCATAGCCCATCAATTTTCTTTTAGTGTGTGAAGGTCAGAAATTTGCATTGAATGACAGGAGAGATTTGTCTCCAGGAGCTGAGGGTTTTAAAGTAAAAGTCACAGCACAGGACTTGTGCTGTGAAAGCAAAAATTTACACCATTAGAAATACTTTAGAAAAAAATGGTGAGAAAAGTCCAGCCTGCCTTTGATTTATGGTGAGGAAAGTGGCATTTTCTTGAGAGCTGCAGCAAAGACTACCTGAATCTATCTTTATTTTTCAGACAGGAGAAACTCTCTGCAGTTGTCAATAATAAAATCTTCTCTCAGACAACCGGCTTGTGGATAGATTATACAGAGTTTTTCAGGAGGAAAAAATGAACATAAGAAATAGAAAAAAATATATAAAAGTCTTCTGTGTTTCCATCTGCATTGGGAAATCTTTCATTAAGGCCTTTGATGCCACAAAATGCCCTTAGGACTAAAATTGGTATTAACAAACTTCAAGAGGCTTCCCCATTTAAAATGTTGTTTAAATAGTATAAACTATTACCGCAGTTGTGTTGTACTGCTTGAATGCACACAGTTGTATGTACAATATTTGCCCCCCAAAACAGACACCATCTTCCTTATCCTCACCCTTTGCAGTGTGCAAAACACCACCCCAGAACTAGATCCCACCTTCTTTCAGTTTTGCAGCAAATGCTGAGTGTTCACTGGGAACTAAAACAGCAGTGAACATCCGTGGGTTAATATTTTTATAAACCACATTTGAAGAGATGTGAAACTGCACATTGCACAAGCTCATCAAGGAATAGGCTGATTTCTTTAGGTAATGTGGAGGTTTGAGTGTGGTTTTGGTTTTATAACATCTTGTTTTAGCTAAATGGGGCAGAGATTTGTGACTTCGAATGTCTGTGAATGTCCTTAACTGTGGCTCCCATGGGGTAAACCTGACCTGCAGGAGAGCTGGGGAAAAGTGGATGTGATTAGGTGTCACTGCTTTTTTCTGGAAATGCACATGCTGAAGTGAAGAGCTTCAGCCCAGGTTTGGCTGAAGCTTTTGGGGAAGACAAGGGTGGGCAGCATGGGCAGGAGCAGCTCCTGCCCTTGCAGGGGTGGTAGCCCTAGGAGCCTCCCCTTGGGAGAAAATCTGCACCCTGAGCTCCAGGGCTTTCCTCTCCAGTGTTTTCAGAGCCCTGAATTCCACACTTGATAGTGATTGATGAGGTGGTGCAACCTTTCCATGGCATGCTGCTCAGCTGGAGATGAAGAAAGTGTCCTGACCACAGGGCCACAGGGCACAGCTGTGTTGCTTCTTGACACGGGGAGAACAAAAGGGAGCTACTTATGAGAGTGGAAATTATAACAATTATACCAGATTTCTGCTGGTATTTGCTGAGTGATTCTCCAAATTAAGTGGTCTAAAATGCTCCCTGGCAATGTTCAAGCTGCTGCTGATGGTCATGCTTTAGAGCATGGGTTCCCTGCTAGATGGGAGCTACTCCAACTGACAAAGGGAGGTTTCCACTTCCATCTCATCCAGTAGTATTCCCAGTGCTGCTGGTGGGGAGCCATGCAGAGGGGAAACTTGTTCTGGTTTCTATTTCCATCTCCCTTTCAAGATCAGCAGCGCACATTCCCTGCGTTTGTCTGGGTCCTCCAGGAAGGAGCTGATGGGTGGGTGAGCAGCCTTCAGCCCCTTCAGTTCTCCAGGGAGATGGAGGATGTTACATCTCCAGATAACAGCCCTTTTCCCCAAGGAGCTTGTGTGCCCACAGGTACCCACTAGCACGGTTCCATTGTTTTCCAAACCATGAAGAGATGGATCTGCTGACCATGAAGACATGGAGCTCCTGATAGTGAAGGAATGAAATGCATTTTTCCAGACCACAAAATGGGAGGGTCAGAGAGGGCCCTTCAGGACCTGGTCATGTGGAGAATGGAGCTGAAATGGAAGGAGACTCACAGCTGAACAAAGTAGATGGTACATTGAAGAGATGATGAAAACCTGGGGCTGAGCAGGGCTTAGGAATTTATCCAGCTTTTCCAGACCCAGTGCAGGAGTACCTAACCCCACTGCCCTCCTCTTTCTTTGTAAAAAATTCTGAAGAGTGAGATTGTGTGGGATTGATGTGCTCCTTTTCCAGACCTAACTGCCCGGACTCTTAGAAATTATGTTCGGATTTCTGGCCTAAATCCCTGTGTTGAAGCTTATGTCCATTATTTGCTGTCTTCTCTACAGCTGACATGAAGAAGACAAGACAAGCCCCACAGAGACAGAGCTGAACTGTCAAAATGCCTAAGGGCAGGAGGGCTACTCAGCAATAAGCCTGTGCTTCCCTCATCTGACACCCTAAATCCAGCTAAAGGCCTGGGAGATCAGAGAAGAGTAACAGTGGCCCAGAGTGTGAAAATGACAGCTTAGGAGCAAACCACCCCCTTGTCTGAGCATCTCCTCAATTAACTGACATGCAAAATAAGAGATAACAACAACTGGAAGCATGGGCAGGCAACCAAAAGGATCCTGTATTCACTCTGGGATGAAATCAGAAAGGAAAAAACTCAGCTGGAACTTAGACTCCATGGCACAAGAAGAAATGTGAAGAATGGATGCTGCACATGTATTAGCAGCAAAAACAAATGTGGAGAAATTGTGAGTCCATCAACAAACATGTGAGCCAACTCACTGACAAGATGATAAGCAAAAAAAACCCGAAAGTATTTAATGCTTTTTTTTTTTGCATACATTTCATTGGCAAGGCTCACTCCTACACCTTACATGTCCAATATGATTTGAGAAGAAGGGAAACAACCAATAAGAGGAGGAACAGATGAAGGTCTGCCTTGAGAAGCCGTAAGCATTGGGATTCAGGTGAGCAGGCAGGATTCACCTGAGGGTGCTGAGGTGACCTCATGGTTGCTGTCCATTATCAGAAGCTGACAGTGATCAGAAACAGCTCTGACACCTGGAAATTCTCCTGCATGCAAAACCTGAGCAAACATGAATTGGGTGAACAAATTGTTAGATGGATTCAAAATTAGCTGGACCAAAAATTAGCTGGACCATTAGGTCAAAGAATAATGATCAATGTTGTGATGGGCCATCTGGCAGCCAGTAATGAACACAGGACCCCAGGGAATGACACAGGGGTTGATATTGTTCAATATTTTTATCAGCCACCAGGCTGATGACACAGAGGGCACTTTCAGCACATTTACAGATGGTAATAGATTAGAAGTAATGACAGCCATCTCCATTTGGCAGAGCTGGCAGAGGCAGTCCACAGGGATCTTGAGAAACTTGGGATGTGTAACAGCAGAAATCCCATGGAGACTAAAGAGACCAGTGCAAACCTTTGCTTTGGTGTGGGATGGCATACTTCTGCCTACATAACAGCCCTGCAGGAAAGGACCTGGGCTTAGCTGTGAGACTTCAGCACAGTTGGAGGGTACTTATTGCTCCCCTTCTACTGTTGCCAGTAAATCTGCCCCAGAAGTGTTGTCCCATTTAGGACCTGCAGTTCAATAGTTCATTGAGAAACTGGAGAAACTCCACAGGACGGTCAATGGCCTAGAGCACATGAGCCACAGAGATGCTAAGGGGCAAGGATTTGGACAGTCTGGCAAAGAGGTGGCTTAGGAGAGGTCTAAAATCAGCCTGAATCTGCATGAAATGGAATGACAAAGATAATGGACCCAAACTCTCTACATTAGTGGCAAGCTATAGAAAAAAAAACTGATCTTCACTGAGGTGAACAGGTTTGTCTCTTCTGGGGCCTGAAGGAGGGGGTCACTGAGTGGACCCCTGTTGTGGAATTCTGCCCACCTACTCCAGCTGACACTGCCTATCTCTTCTGTGGGTGGCCCAGCCAGCTCCCTTCAAGCACTGCCCTGAGAACAGCTCATTCCCTCAAGCTGTCTCCCAAAAGACAGCATGGATGGGGTGGTGCTAAGTCCTGTGTGGGCAAGACCCTAGAGGGCATTGCACCCTACAGTGCCTCTGTGAGCCTCATGCAAGGAAACACAAAGCCTGTTTTGCATGCTAAAAATACCACTCAAACACAGCTCTCAAATAATTTGTGGTATTCTGAATTGCAGGAGGAAAGAAAAAAAAAGGAAAAAGAAATCATTAAGGACCTGAGTATCCCAAAGAGCCCAGAAGAGTCCCAGAACTGAATATTGTTTCATGCAGACCTTCCTAATTTAGGGGCAATTAGCTTTAAGCAGAGTGGGTATGGACCAGTCCACTGGATGTTGGGACTGGGATTCAGTCTCCAGCTGTCTTTGAGCTGGAAGCATAGGCACAGCCGTGGAGATTTTCAGGCAGTTGCCAGGAGGGACTTCCCCAGTGTCTAAGTTATGGTTGCCAGCTCAGCTCCCTGCTGGGAGGATGCTGAAGATCAGGAAGGACACAAGCAGTGGGAGAAGCCCATTGTGTTGCCTCCAGGTAAGCAAGAAGCTTTTGTGGCTGCCAGTTCCCATTGTACAGCACGCAGGCACGTCCCTGGGTGGCGTGGCTGGAAGCAGAACTGACATCTCCTCGCCTCTCCTTTCTCTGTCCACACGAGGGTGGACCCCTGAAATTCCCAGTTTCCTCCTGTGTTTTTCCTTCATTATGTGAGAGGACAGTGCAGCCAGCAGGATAGCTCACTGCCCAGGTTAAAATAACTCAGTTCTGCTTCATGTCTTTCTTATATTTTATCAGCTTCGTATGCGAATATCTCATTAACACAGATAAACAGATTATAATGCCTTCTAACCAAGCTTGATCAAAAACCCCTGAAACAATCAAAAGCCAGGGAAAACAATTCATTGCATTTGATGCATCAGTTCTTGGAATTGCAGCTATATTAGGCAATATGTCTTCGTTCACTCACATTAAGCTAATTGAATGCATATTTATTGTGCACTTTCTTTAGCATCCAGGCAAAATCAAAGAAGCCTGTTTCACTACTGAGATGGTAATTTTGCATAAGAAATATGGACAGATTTACATCAGGCTATTAATGCTATTCCATTATTCAACACCAGAGCTATAATTAGGAGTCACCTCAACAACCAGATGCATATTTTATCCTCAAGGTATGAGCCTGAATTAGCACAGACCTCTGCCTCCTGCCAATAACCCTTAATTCCAGACAGGCTCTTCTACAGTAGGATCACTGGCATGAGAGACGCATGTGAGACTCAGGCTAATTCTTATGTTTGCATCTTCCTGTTTAAATACTGAGGGGTCACCAGAAGTCACACTCCATCTGCATCCATTTGCTATGTGCTGAAAAAACATGAGCATCCAGATGCGACATTTTATAAACATTTTTTAATAGCACATCACTTACTGGTACCTGTTTGAAGGAAATGGAGCCCACCTGCACCTGACTGAGCTCACTGCAGGAACACCAGTGCTTTCCCAAGGCCTTCCTTAAAATAATACAGCATCTTTCCCCCCGCTGTGTGGCTGAGAGATGGGGACCTCCCAGCACAGAGCAGGTGCTGTAGCTCATCTAATGCACATTCTCATAACAGCCAAAGCCTTGTTGTGCAACAGCCACAAACCAGCCCATTAGGAGGCTTTTCAATAGGCCATATGTGAGCAGCACTTGGCCAGATGTAAAAATTCCCTCTTGACTAATGCTGTGTTTTAAGTACCTTTAATCTGCAGGGACATTGCCACTTGAATGGGATACTGGGCACCTTGAAGAATGCAATAAACCCAAGCAGAGCTCTCTGGTTTAGCCTCTATATGCTGTCTGAGACATGAGGTATAAGAGAAAGAGTAAAAACAATCATGATTTGGATATAAAATCCTCAAATGCACCTCCTGTCTGTACTGATGGAGTGGTTACTTCATGTCTAAAGCCCAGGCCAGCTCTTCCCCAGCTCAGTTCAGAGGCTTACAGATGGTGAAGAATGAAAAAATACTGTAAGTCTACACTTATCTCCTCATTGCTGGGGAGCACAGACCAAGGTGCCCCCACGATGGGGACATCATGCAGGGTGGTTTCTCCCTGTGAAGGAGCAAAATGATCTAATCTCAGGCATATCCCCTTCCCATGGGCTGTAGTGCATGTGTTACTCAGGAGCTGCTGAGAAGTTTCAGTTGAAGTGAGGGGAATGTCCCCAGCCCCAGGCAGGAGCCAAGGTGAACTCTTGGGGGCTGGGGGACAGCTGTCCTCCTCAATGACCCTGGGCACGCTGGGGTGACAGCCAGGCCAGGCTGTCTTCTCTTCCTCAGCATCTGAGTGCTGTGAATTCTCAACCAAATGAATTTTCAACCAGTGAATTTTCAGCCAAATCAGCCTAATCACATCCATATTTATTGCCTGCTGTTTTGTTACAGGAAGACAACACCTCCTTATCTGCTTCAGATCCTAAAATGCTGCCAACACCGTGCTGCTGTCGCTATGGTTTCTCCATGATCTCTGCACTCCTCGGGCCTCTGCCAGATCTGTCTTCTAGGGTTAAAAGAGACATTTGGACTTCTAATACCAGAAATAAATGGTAGCATTGGGAGGTCTGCTTGCTGAGCGTGGTTCAGATCAAACCACCTAGCTCTTAAAGGCTCGTGGAAGGGTTCAGGCTCTGAGCCCCAAACAACAGGCACATTTCTTTGCCTGCTCAGGGATTTGTTTGCAGGAGTGGAAGGAAGTATCAGCTTCAGGACAGGAGTCTGTAATTCACCTCACTGCCCCAGCTGGGGGAGAGTGTAGTCCCCTCTTCTCTGAGCTGCTCCCAGGAACAATATTTGTTGATATTGGCTTACAATCCCAAGGGATAAAATTACTATGAAATGTTTACAAGGACCATTTGAAACCTGAGACGGGGATGTTTTTAGTAATGTGGAAAGAGCCAAATACCTTAGAAGAGAAATATTCCAGCTTTAAGAATTAATTACTGCTTCCCAGTAATTCAGGCTGACAAGTAACCTTGCGCAATTTCCCAGACAGATACATTTAAATGGAAATATTGTGCACAGGTCAAGAGCAAAAGATAGTTGCTGAACCATGTCCCCACAAGCTTGGGTATGTGGGTACCTCTGCCCAAACACTTGCACAGCAAAGCCCAAAAGGCAGAGTATGGGGCTGAAGCAGCCACCCCTACACAGCAGCTCACCCTGTGAGGGTCCCTGGTGAGGATTGCTCCTAGGGCTGGTTATTTTCTGTCACAAAGGAAAAACGTGGATGGCAGAAAACCAAGCACATTTTTCAAAACAGCAGCTATGACATCTATGAAGCTCTATAATTATTATGCAAAATTCACTACATAGCTTTTCAGTTGTAAATCAAGTATCACAGGGCACTGAAATGAAAGCTCAATCTCTATATCCTCATTTTTCTTTCAGTAGTGTGGGAAGATAGTATATAGCTGATTATGCTCCACAGTATACACTGGCATAACAAGTCACAATATACATTTATTATTCTTTCAGTTAAAAAAGCATCAAGCATTGAATGTAGTAAGAAAACTTCATGAACCGATTCCCTCAAAACCATTTTCAATAAAAAGTCTTTGCTTTACCCTTCTTTTTAAATAGGTGAAATGAGGAGAGTGGTGGAAGACTAAGCCTGAGAATCCATATGGAAATCTGAATTGTCATTAATCACTCCAGATCCAGTCTGAGCTGCTGTTTTGTGAGCCATGCTCTACTCATAACCAGGTTTTCAGGGATGTCAGTGAGGGTACCTCAGGGACACAGTTCTTTGGAGTTTTGACTACAGTTTGGTGCAGTGACCCAACAACAGCATCACCCTCAAAGATATTGATCCTAGAAGGACAATGGACTTTGGATCCACACTTCAGGAGAAACCAAATAAATCCTGCTGCCATACTGATGTGAATCACCAGTGGTCATGTGCCAAGTGCAAGTGCCATAAAAGGTCGCCTTTGCCTAAAGGACTTTATTCTGAATCTATTCAGACCTTCCATTCACCAAAAGCTAATGAAGTCCCACAGAAATGAAATCATTTTACAAGAGATCCATGCATGGGATGCAATTTGTTTCCATCCATCCATTCATCCATCCATCTCTCAATCACTTTTGCTCTCTGTCTGAAGCTTGAACCCAACTCCTGCCCATGGTGTGAGCATAGTCCTTGTTCACAGTCTGCCTTGTCCACAATCCTTCATACAAACAAACCCCAGGATACATGCATGAATCTGCAGCACTGACCATTTCCTGTGCTGAGAGGCAAGCCCCCATCAAGAGACAGTGAGGAAGCAGCCTGGGTCCAGGTGCTCGAGTGGGGCAGAAAATAAAGGGGGCATCCATACAGCTTTTTAAAGAAAACATCCCTGTCTAGGGATGTGCAGCTGCTGAGTTGAAGTGCACAGAACAGGTTGATGGCAGCTGCTATTTTAAAATTCATGAAGCCTTAAAGCATTACTGGATGATTTGAGAGCTTGGAGATAAGTAGACAAAATAGTCCAAGAGGGGGGAGATGCTGATGTAGTAGCAGCCATAATAGTGTGTGATGCTGCACACATCCCTGCTTCTGAAAACCCACTCATCCGTCTTGTCAGGGAAAATTGCTGTGATTCTGTTTCGTAGCGGAGGTGGTGGGAGGAAAGAGGCAGATGCATATTTTGCTCTGATCGAGGAGAAAGGCCAGGCTATGCACCATTTACCCTCCTGAAGCCACCCTCCCCTCTCTGTGAAGGGCTTGGAGACTGGGGATGGCAAGTATTCAGTAGGGAAGGCATAAGTGGCCACGGCCCAGGAGAAACAAGGCTTTGGAGCTGCTCTACTAGTGGTTGGGAGATGCTTTGCCCTCCCTGTCCTGGTGCCCCTCTTTGCTTACTCAGGACTGAAGAAAATGCTGGGATAAAATGTGCTGGGAGCCAGCAGGTCCTTCCTGTGCTTTATCTGTCAGCTCAGGGTTGAAAACTTCTGGGTGAGAGTGCATCTGGGTGCCAGCTAGGGGAAATTCAGACAAACAGCACAAATGCCTAATTAATGAACCTCTACCCAAAAGTGCTACCCAGAGTGGCCCAAAGCAGCTGCTGCCATAAATTGGAGGCAAATCAGAGCAGCCCTCCCTCCCTGCCATTGGCATGCTCTAATCACCTAGATTTCCCATTATATCCCTGAGGGGCTCATCCTGCTCCTGAAGCAGCCCATCAGCATGAGAAGCATGGGGTGGAGAAAAGAGATTTTGTGCCTTGACCTGAGCATGGGTGCCTGTGTAGCAAGAGCCATCTCTAGCTTTTTTCCCATAAGAGAGAGATGGGGAAAATGAGTGCATTTATACCCCTGCTCCTGCCCATTCTTTCCCCCCCAAGTGCCCACTGGTTCCTGCAAAACTCTTCTCCTGTACCAGAGTGGGGATCCAAGTTCCTGCTTTGCCAGGGGCAGTGAGAGGCACTAAGTCAGTGCCTAATGTGGTTTTCCACCTGGCCATTGAGGACCATGGTGAGATGCAGACTTGTCCAGTACACATTACCTGCCCCTTTAGCATAATTTGTACCATGTGTGAACAGAATACCTTTAGGAACTTGCTTGGTGAAACTTTATACTGGATACATGAGTAGGAAATCATTTCCAAAGACCAAAGCTGCAGGTTAAAAAAAACAACTGAAGCTCTACCAGAGTGGTTTTTTCTCTTAGGAACCATTTGTGATCCTGGTTTCAAGATGGTGAAATGTTTCACAAATATCCTACTTGTTACTTTTCAATTCCTCTTCAAATTTCCCCATGGACACATGGTCCATGTGGTGAGTTCAAGTCTGCTAGGGACATGTTTGTTCTCACCTACCCCATCATCCTGCTTCCCTCAAGCCCTGAGTCCTGGGCCTGGCAGAACGACTCTCACAGTGAAGAAATATTTAACATGTGTTAAATATTGTATTAACATGCTTAAACAGTACTTTGGTTTGTCCAGGCTGTCACCATGCTTTTGACATGAATTAGCTCCAAGAGTTTCAGCCCAGCTTGCAGTCCCAGTGTCAGTCTGTTCCTGCAGGTCGGGGTATCAGCTCTCCCGTGCCCTTTGGCAGGGCAGCACTGGGCCTTCAGGGAGGAGACAGAGAGGTGACATGCCTGGACTGAAGGTGTGCACATAGCCCTGGGTGGGGAATAGTGCTGCTGGCACCCCACACCCCTGCCCAGTGCTCACATATGCCTCTGGGGCACAGAGCATCGTCTTTAACTTGCTCAGTCACCCTCCCCTCAATTGCCACCATCAGGAAGACTCAGATGCAGATAAAGAGTGAAGGTGGCCCAGGAAGCTTCAAGGACCAAGGATGAGAAACAGGGACTGCCCACTAACTGAGAGGCATAGCACCTACCTGCCTTTCCTAACACAAGGAAAAAGGAAGTGGTCATTTGACTTAATCTATGAGATTTCATAAAATAAAACCTTACTGGACTTGTGGTGGTGTGAGGACAGCTTGGTTCCCTTGTACAGATTAATCCATTTCCACACTTTCTACTCAGCGTGGAGTAGTTTTATTTCTTACATACATAATTCAGAGGCATACTGCAAGTCCAAAACCTACATTCCATGCTCAGACATCCAGCAAACAGTTAATAAAACCCATTCTAGTATGGTTTAGAGTTTATGTGAAGTAAGAGTAAAGTCTGACCTGTTTCCAATAGCTACATCACTCTGGGGAAGAGAAAGGTGTGATTCCTTTTAAACGTAGCTATTTTCTGTCCAGGGAACCTACGCATCAGTCCTTCCTATCACACATCTCCAGAGAAAGCAGCAGCCAACCCACACACTCCTCTGCTGTGGATTGCTCAGCACTTTGTTCCATGGCAATCTGTAGGAGAAACTCAACCCTCTGTTAAATGCTTGGGGCTCGAATGATTAATTCTGTAGAACAGATCTCTAAGGCACATCAGAAATTGGAGCTCATTCCTAACAGCCTGCCAGCATTCGGGCTATTACAGGTACAAGCAAAACAGCAGCTTTGAAGGAGGAAAGCAATTCTGTTATAATCAGAATTCTTAGACACTTTAATATTTTCATGTTTAATAGAGCTTTTCTTTTTTTTTTTTTTTGTCCCCTACAAAGTTTTCCACCAAGGACTTTCCAAGCATTGTATAAAGGCAGGTAATGATTTACATCATTAACACTCCCATTTTACAAACAGGAATTGGACGCCTCCAAAGAAAATCATACGAGTAGCTTAATAGAAAATCCCAGTCCTCCCAAAAAAGAAATGGAATCAAAGCCTCCTGACAAAAGTCCCCTTTCCAACTACCTCTATTTAGTTGCTATGCAGCTTCTTTTTTTTTATTTCCAAAAATAACCCAATCAGTCAAATGACAGAACAGCAGGGAAATCGCAAGCTTTGACATACTTACTTCTACACTGCTGGCATTAGTACAAAAATAAAGATTTTTATTAACTAGTTTACAAAAATAAATTCTATTGAGTCCCACGGGATCGCATTGGGAGGTTTACTTGACTTTGGAAGATAAAGCCTGTTTGAAACGTCTCTTTAGATCTTGCATGTTGGGAGATTTGGGCCGAGGGATGATGGATGACCGCCTCCTGTCTGTGCTGCCAGCATGCTGTAGTTTGCTGACCTCCTTGCAAAGATACTGGAAGACATCACAGACACCTTGGGAGTCCTCACTGGTGGAGATTTCCAAGAACAGGCTGCCCAGTTCATCTGCCAGCTGTAGTCCCTCTTTTGCCTGTACTTGCCTGGCATGGAGGAGGTCTGCTTTGTTCCCCACAATAATGATGGGAGTCCTGGCATCGGGGTGCACCTTGCGGATGTGCTGGTAGAGAGGCTGGACCAACTGGTAGCTGCTGTAGTCAGTGATGGAGTAGACCAGCAGGAAGCCCTCTGCCCACTTCACACACCTGGACAAGGAGTCCAGCACCTGCACGCAGTCTTCCTGCACCTGCGGTAAAACAGAGCACAGATTCGGCACTGGGTCATGAAAGTATAAAGGCTGTATCACAGCACCATCAAACGGGTCCAAAAGGAAGCCTGAGCTCCGTCTCAGGAGACGAAGTCTGGGCATGCAGGAAATTTGGGCTCAAAAGTTGAGCCTCTGGGTAGCAGAGAAGAACCGATTGATCCAAAATACCTCCGTACCTGGATGCATCCCGGCGTGTCTTGGATCTGTACGGCAACGTGGTCCCCGTCCAGATGGACCATCCGGGAGTAGAGGCTGCCTGGGGAGCAGAGAGCCGTGAGCCACCGGACGCGGAGCCCCGCCGCGCCCCTCCCCGCCTCACTTACCTGTGTTGGGCTCGTAGTCGCCGATGAAGCGCTTGGTCAGGAATCGCACGATCATGGCTGAAACACAGAGCGCCGCGTTAGGCGGGACGGACGGACAGACGGACGGGCGGGCAGGGGAAGGGCAAGGGCAGCCCCGCACTCACCGCTCTTGCCGACG
>WEIU01010287.1:381018-394633 GCA_013389925.1 Aegithalos caudatus
CTCCGTGTCCCCGTCCCTCCATGTCCCCCCGGAGGGGCGCAGGGCCGCGGGCACTCACCGTGCGTGCGCACAAAATGGCGCCGCGGCTCCAAAGGAAGGGGGCGGAGCCGCGCCCGCCCTTAACAGCGGGGCTTTGGCGGGGCTGCCCGCACCGCGCCTGACGGGACGGGAGTGTCCCGAGGGGCAGCGACCCCCGGGATGCTGATCCCGAAAAACAGCAGCGGCAGAGGTTTGACCCTGCGGCTAAAGCAAGGACAACGCCGGGGGGTTCACGGCTGTGCGTGTGTTTTCGTGCCAACGGGCAGAAAGCGATGCACAGGAAGTTCCAGCTGAACATGAGGAAGAACGTGTTTCCTAGGCAGTGACGCGCGCTGGCGCAGCTTGTCCAAAGAGGTTGTGGAGTCTCCCTCCCTGGAGTTACTCGGGAACTGTCTGGATGCAGTCCTGTGCCATGTGCTGTGGCGTGACCCTGCCTGAGCAGGGAGTTTGGACCAGATATCCCACGGTGGTCCCTTCCAGCCTGAGCAATTCCTGATTGTCTGAGGTGGGGGTGGGAGAGGTTTGGCAGCGGGGTTGTCGGGGAACCGGGAAGACGAGCGAGGTGTCGGTGTCTGCCCGGGATCCCGAGGAGCGAGTCCTGCGGTGAGCAGCTGACCCGCCATCCCCAAGGAGTCAAGTTTGAAAATGTAAATAATAAGCAGGGTGTTGTACGACATGAAAGTACACCAACATTTAAATCCGCGGCAGTGTGAGCCTGCTGGCGCTGCTGTGTGTCAGTCACGGCTGCCCGACCGGAGATCCCGGATTCCCGGGCGGGGAAGCGGAGTAGGAGAAGGTGCCAACAACCAGAGAAAGAGGCTGCACAGGTTTGGGGTTTCTTAGTATTGTAATGAGGTTTCTCCGTGTTACGATGCCGTAATATCCCATTTGTGTGGCAGAGATTTCCACCAGATAATTATAGCCCGATTCTCCACAAAGAGCCCTTACAGTGCCACAGGTGGAATCGGCTACGAGAACGAAGGGAATGATGAGCAGGTTCCCGAGCTGGCAGAGTGACTCACTGTGTTTGTGCATCTCCAGGATCGGAGCAGACAGCAATCACCATAGGAAGCTGATTGCAGTGAGTCAAGAGAGGGCCTCCCTCCCCCAGGCTAAACATGCTGGGACGGTTCTAAACTTGTCTCAGCGAGCAGTTGCCCCACTGCAGAAATTTTTGTTTTGAATAAACGAAGCGCTTATTTAATTTAGGAGAGGAATGATTACTTCAAGTGGAGTATAAAAACATACTTGATCCTCTGACTACCTTCACAGTTCGACTAATGTTGTCTTGTAAAACTCGAGCCCTTTCCATCATCACTTTAAAACGAGTATTTATGGATTACAAGAATGGATATGGAGGATTAAATACAGTGTGAGGTTCTGCTTGCAAAGCTACCTGGCAGGACATGTTCTGACAGACAGGTCCTGTCTCCACATGAAACCTTTTGGAGTAAAGTGTTATATTTAGAAAAAAATGTGCCCGTACTCCATTCCTTCACCATGAAGAATCTAGAATTTACAGCACCTGATATCTCTACGGAGAAAACTCTATGTAATTTAATATGCGTTCAGCCTAGGTACCATGCAACTTTTCCAACCATGAGGGTTGTTACAAACCTGAACAGCTCTTAGGTGAAAAAGTGCATTGGCAACTGATTTCAGGAGGATATCAAGCAAAGACAGGAAGCCAAATCCTAAAAGGCATTATTGGACAAAGGAAGCTAGGCATTTGCAATGAGTGAGCTGAGTGCCTTTTTACATGTTTACGGTGATTTACATGGAGGACAAATCTCCACGTCGACCTGGAAGGAATAGGGAAGAAACACCACATGTTGAAACCCACGTCCACATAACAGGACACATACAGAAACACGTATGGAAAGTGTCATTCATAAGGGAGCAGTAATTGGGAACTTACTTGAACTCTGCTCTGTTTGTGGCCAAGTAACACATAAACAATTTGCTACATATTTTTTCCTGAATAAATCACATGATGTGTTGATTCAAAATTTCTATAATGTTTTTATTCATAAATTTACCTTGATTAGCACATTCCCAGGATCCTTTTTTAGCTCCACATTTCAAAGAAACGATCATGTTTCACAGTTTGTCTCCATTGAATCATTCCCTAGGCATGCTGAGTCTGATCCAGAAGTCCATCGTATCTACCAACATTTGATACGTGGTTTCCCAAAACTGAGACCTGATGAGCAATTAAAGGCTGCAAAGCCTTTGCATGTTGCTCACAAAATGATTTCTTAATAATGGCTGTCTCCAGCAGATAAAGGTGCACAAATTGTGGGGTGAGTTCTGGTCTGGAAACGAGCTAGCAGCCAAGCAGACGTGGGGGAGACCTGCAGCTCTACATTCCAGACTTCATGTGCTCCCCTTACTGCCCTGCCCTGCCCTCTCAAAAGCCCAGCCTAAACTGCTTTTCTCTGATCAAACCACAGGTTGTAGGATCCAGACTCCAGTTTCTCCTAGGCTATAGGCAAGCACCACTTCTAGTTCTGCTCCAGAAACACCAGGTACTCAAGATGAGTGAACACAAGTAGCAATGCACAGCTTAACACAAAGATCCAAAAGGTCCCAGACTGGTGCTCCACCCATTGATGTACTCCAAAAATCTTTCTACACCATGGTAAATTGTTTCCCTCCCACTTTGCCTGGCTTGGAGGTAGAGCAAGACAGGGAAAACAGCTTCAGTGGGAGCCAATTCAAAAGTTGCTTGCAAAGGGAGTTTGAAAGGGCGGGCTCATTAGAAGTCAGAGAAGTGGAGAGTAGATAAACATCACTTTGTTTTTCAGAGTGGAAAGTACCATGCCAAACCCCAACCATTTTCAGTTCCCAAGCTCCCACAGTCAGGATCCTGGTATCTTCTCTGGCAGAGCCCTATTTTGCTTCTGACATTTCTCTGCAGCATCTGTGTGGATGATGGCTCTCTGTAGAAAATAAATGTGCTGTGATGATTCTGCACATGGGGTTGCCAGGAATCCTTCACTGAAATTTTAATGCACAGTGGGATCTGGCTTGCTCCTATGCTTAGCAGACCAAATGATACACAGAGATCTTGAGTGTGACATTCTGTTTGTGTTGAGTTATTCAGCAGGTGTGTGGAAGGAATTTAAATTAGAGTTTGTAAAGGGCTTTGAGGTGAAAAATGAAAAGTATTCCCCTTCACTAGGGTGTAGGTTTCCTATCCCTCCCAAAATGCATTCATTAAATGAAAAGAAAAAAAAGCTGATTAGGATTGGAGCAAAATTTTAACAGAAATAACTGAGAATAGATGTTAAAGAGGATTAAAATCTACAGTTCCTTTTGTGATAGCATTGAAAAACCTAAACTAAAAATCAAGATTGTGAAGTTAATTGGTTACCCCATCCACAGAAGTGCAGCATCTATACTGTGATTTTGATGGAAAAGTTACTGACCAAAGTAATCTGTGCCACCTCCTCAGCTGACCGAGTTTTTCCAGTGTTCACTCTTCCCAAAAGGATCATGTTCTATGGCATCCCAGAGTCATGCTTCTGTCCTCTTTTGTGGTGTCTTCAGCTCTCCTGTGATTCCAGCCCTAACAACCAACCTTTTTATTTCTGTAGTTAGTTCATCTCTTTATCCACAAAACCCCTTCTGTAAATACAAGCTTGAGCCTAGTTCCACGGAAGTTAAAATCAATCAAATTAGTGTCTAATCAACCAATCCCCTTCCAAAAATGACAGTGCAGACAAACTCCTTCAAAGAACTCACTGTGGAATAGCAATGCCAGTACAGGTGGCTGTACTGAGCTGCATTGCCAGTAAAGCACATCATGGGGAAAGGAATGGGAAAAACAACAGCCTACCTTTGAGAGAAATGAAAAGGCAAAAACTCTATAGACCAAGAATTGTGATGGGGCTCAGCATGTCAAATGTGGGTGGAAGTTTTCATGACACTTGTACTTAAAAATTTGTTGCCAATTCAAAGTGTTCCTCGATGCAGGTAGATTGACACCAGATTGAATCAAATGGCCTTTTTTCCATCATTATTTAGACTGCAACATAAAATCTGAAATACTGAACAAGTTCTGTCATTTAGCTGCTTATTTGATTAACATGGCATTCTACCCATACAGAAATCATCAGTAATTTCCAAGGAAGCTGTTTTGTAACTGCAACCATCTTCTTACAGGTACCAAATAATATAAGACATTATTAAACTTCAGATTTATCAGACTTCATTTCAAAAGAAGTTAAGGTCCCTTTATTTCCTTACTAACAGAGGCAACTTCTCAATCAACTGGTTTTATTAGCCAATGTATCCATTAATCAGTTATTCAACTGGTATCATCATTCAGTGTTTTCTTAAACTTCTTCTATTACCACATTTTTGTCTCTCTGTAAACTCTCCTGGGTCCAAACCAGTTACCCAGGAACAAGTGACTCCTTATATAGCCACCATCAGCTTCACTGTAAATTTACTTGTTTTGGTTAAAGGTGATTTACCACTCCTACACTGATACAGCTATATTTACAGATAATTCTACTCCTTGTCATAGAAGAACTCAGCTGCTGCCAGTAGCAAATCTGCATAACGTGGGGATTTTCTTTTGATAATGTACAAAATATAAGTGTAGAATATTCAAATATATTTTTAAAAATCCAATCTTTCACAATCCAGCCTTGAGCCCTTTGCTAGCCCTCTTGGGAGTTACTAACTACAGTTTAAAAACTGGCTTAATGATTAGGATGCTAGTTTGTCTTCCTTTGTTTATGTCTGATCTTATGTGTACTTCAAACTGAAGGAAATGCTTGCCCTTCTTCTCTAATTATTTGCACAGAATATCTCCTTTACATTTTCATTTTACCAAATTAAATACTCTGTGCTCTTAAAGCCTCCACACACTTAGCAGGCTCTGTGCAGTTGCTCCCATTCCCACACACCTCTCTTGATTATCTGTGATCCAATTTATACACAAGTCACTGTTAACTTGCTTACTGTGCACCCATTACTTCTGAGATACTTTCTGCTGTTACTGAGGATGATCACAATCATCAACAAAATAAAGGTGCTGTAGTTTAAAAAAGTCTGATGGATGTAACAGCACAAAGTAAAAATGTGGGTGGAATAATTCTCTAATCTATAAATACTCTATGACTATTAGCAATTTGGCATCTGAAGTAGCCATTTGCATTTCTCATTAATTGTTCTGATCACAGCTATTAACGTAATTGTTTTTAATTACTTATGAAATGGCAAAGAACCTTGATGGAAGGAAAGGGCTACATAAATATTGCTAGTTTCATTTCAGGTAAAGGAATGTTTTCTGCTTAGTGTTCACTGAACTCCAGTAAGTACAAATTTAAATTTCTGTTCCAACTATGCCAGATTAAGTTTGTTTTTCTGTGTGAATGCCTAAAGACAAATTGGAATGTTTACTATTTTAATAGTGCTACAAAATGCTCTTTTTAATAATGCATGAAGTAACCAGAATTATTGCAAACTCATTGTAACAATCTTTCAGTAAACATTATTGTCTTGACTCTAGATTTAAATACCTTCTGGATGCCAAATGAAATTCCTTTCCTATTTGCTTAGTATCTTCTTGAGAGAAAAGGATGGAAGGATCACATCCAGAAACTACAGGAGTAAAAAGCACACGGTTATCTGCATTGGAGCACTCCGCTTGTGTTTATAATTCCACTTGCATTTTCTTTCCGAGGTGCTTTAGCAGGGTTTGGATCTGTGGTCAGAAAATGTTAGCCTTCACTGAGTGATTTGCTTTCTGCCTCCTTTCCAAAGTGGGAAATAGTCTGTAGCTTCTGCAGTCTTACCCGTACCAATATCTTAAATGATGAACCTGAGACACAGCCCTTGACATCACAAAGGTACAAATGCTTTAAAACAGTTGTATTTTTAAAAAGTACATGTGTGTTAATTTTCACCCCGTTTTGAACATTTTCAGTCCTGCCATCATTTTCTATCTTTCTGGCTGATTGAGCCATAAACTTGTTATAATAAGGTGAATTTCTCAAGTAATCCTCATCACCTGATCCCAGGAACTGTGGTTGCAAGGGAGCTATCAAATATCACAAGGCTTGCGATAAAATAATGAGAGTTGGCTACACTCTGACAACCCCTGTCAGTGAGACAACAATAGCTGCTCTGAACAAAAACTGCAGCCAGAAAAGAACAAATTAAATGGTCAGTCAAGGAGAAATGAAACAGAATTAGCAAAGGATAAACTTGACCAAACTTTGACCAACCAAAGATAAACTAGAACAACTTTCCCATCTATGTAATAGGAATACTAGCACATATATATGGTGCAGGGTTATTGTTAAGGATCCATTAATTAATATTTGTGAAATGCTGTGGAGTCCTTCATGGAATATGCAAAATAGCAATGTGAGCTAATCAGCATATGGGCTGCTCCAAGGTAGCTGCAACTTAACCAAGGGAGAGAGACACATGAAGGGACAAAACAACAAAAAAATCCCATAAGGCAAATGGCAATATGTGCTGCAGGGAGAGAGAAGGAAATGAAATTTCAGGGGAAATAGAAGGAGGAAATGGGACCATACGGGATGAAGAGGTGATGCTTGTATTACTGCAGTATAAAGACACGGGGCACAAACTGTAAGAAATGGAGTTTTATTAGTTCTGCTGCTCATGCAATAACTTGTAGTTCGTTGGTAGTTTTGGATTTTTTTCTTTGTTTGTTTCTTTTTCCTTTTTGTTTGTTTGTTTATTTGTGGGGTTTTATTTAGCTTTGTTTTTTAGAAAAAACTAAGTATAACAAGAAAAAAAAAACCCACAAAAACAAGCATAACCAGATGGGAGTATTTAACTGACCATCTGCAAGTACAGAGGGGAACTGTGGATACTCCAGGGTATCAATCTTGCAAGAGAAGAAATCAAAATCATTCTACTTCTGTACTGCTGACAAAGAGAGCATTGTTTGAGAACTGATTGCAACAAGGACTTGAACAATAGCTTTAGATCAACGGAAGCACAAAATATTGCTGTGACATATGTTTCAATTAAAACAAAAGTAATTCACCACCCTTTAGTGCCATGAAAGACACAGGCTATTAACAGTAAATGCTCTTCAACACATTTATTATCTCCACAAAGCAGTTTCCACTATTTTTTTTTCTACCTCTTACTGGATGTTTTTTCTACTGCATATCTTTCTCCATGGTGGTTTACATATTCCTGCTTAGCCTCCCTTGTATCTCAGTACTGTAGAGAACTGATTAGTGGGGGAGACTGTAATGATACAAACTCTTCACCTGGAGGCTGCCTGTTGTCAGATGGTGCGTCACTGTTGTTATTCCATGACAGCTAATCTTGCTTTTGGGAAACTGCTGCGCAGATCACAAAAATAAAACCTTGCTGACTGCAACGGGAAGTGTTGCTTGGTATTCTGGTAGAGAACACAGAGACTGAGGAAGCATCTTGCACTTCTTACCTCTAATAACGGATTTTCCAAGTTAGTGTTAGACACTCTCACTGACTCCCAAAGTTTCAGACTAAGGAGAAACTGGAGTTGCTGAAACAATGGCATCTCAAGTGCCTGGGTCAAGGATCAAAGCCATTAATTTTTTTAAAGTTTCCATTATTGAAAGCATTTCATTACAATATTAACCCTCCCTTTCTTTTTAAATATACTTGTGGCCCTATTTATTAAAAAGATGCTGTTCAGAACAGTGTAAAAAAGCACACAGTTACTATTTTTGTGCCTAGCCCGTGTCCTTTTATATCAAGATCACCGAGACCCAAGGTATGCACACTTCTCTTGCAAAATACAATAACATCTTTCAAATGAGTTACCATTTTATAAATGGACTATTTTTCTACAAATTATAACTTTATTTCCAGTTAGAAGTCCACCTTCTTTCAGAAGTCTAAAGACTCAAACACTGATAACTGTTTAGAAATCTACTGTTATTTTCAACACATTCAACACATAAAATGTAAATTCTTACATTTTAGAGTCCATTGGAAATCTCTCTTAACTGATGTATATTTTATATTTATAGAAATTTTTATTCAGTTTAGTAGCATAATATTTTTTATTTTTCCTTTTAAGTTCTCAGATGCTGGTATCCTTTGTATAGCAGATTAATTGTTTGCCACCTATACATATATGGCAAGACGCCCAGTATCAGCTGAGCTGTGAAAATCAAAGTATCAAAATATCTCCATGTGTGAACTCAGCAAGAAGCAAATATTACCCTCTGCTTAAAAGGAAAAAAAAATAAAACAAACCAAACCCAACAAAAACACAAACCAACAAAAACCCAACAAAACTCAACACCCTTACTGAGGAAATCTTTGATCTTCTAAAATGAATGTAAGGGAAAAATCATCATGAGCAAATTTTACCCTGTCAGAGAACTCTTGCCTAATCTATTTACTTAACAGATTTAGTCTAATAATAATTATTTCTCATGTCTCTTAGTAAAATATTATGAGATCTACTGATAAAAAATGCAAAGAAATGAAATAATATTTATCTATAGTACAATTATACATCATAGTTTGTACAGTTTATGTGCTTTCCTATGATATTAACTTGTTCATATCTTGCTTATGATTGCAACAAATCCATGCTTTTGGATCTATGAATAAAATGCATCACTATTTGCTCAGATCCTCCCATATCCAGGTAGTTTACCACCACCCCTGTCATGGCTGCCAGAGAGCATGTACAACTGTTACAAAAATACTTGTATTTTATGAAAATATACCTTCAATGTAATTTACAAAAATAATTTACTAATACAGGCATTTCACTGTCTGTCAGTTGGTATAAGATGGTTTGATAACATTATTTTTGAAATACATTTCCTGTTGTCTAAGTTCCCCAGAAGGATCCAATTTCAATTTTCATAATGTATTAAGATTCCAGTTCTGTATAATTTATGCAGCACCAGGTTTTCTTGGAATTATGAGATAAGAGTTGGGAAAATTTCCTTTATGTCTTACTCACTACTGCCTCATAGCATAAATCCTGGAACCCCCATTGTCCACAAAGTAAGATGCATTTCCATGGCAAGGCTGGCTAATCTATCATGAGAATGGTGGATGTCCTTCACAGGGATACGTGTCAATAAAAATACAGATGGTGAATTCAGATGGCTTTCTTGCAAGGACAAAACCGCCTCCCCTCCACCCTCACTATTATGTCTGGATCCAAATGTAAGAGTTTCCAGAACAAGTGGAGGTATACAGAATCACAGAACCATTTAGGTTGGAAAAAGACCCTTAAAATCAAATCCAGCATTGCCAAGTCCACACTAACACAGATCCCTAACTGCCATATACAAAAAAGAACCTGCTCTCTCCTCAGATCTGACTCTGCTGGGAGCAGAAGGTTGGACTGAAGACCTCCAGAGGTCCTGTCCTGTCGTTCCCATTGGGGACGGTGGGAATAATTACATGACTCCCAAGATTAGTAGCAGAGTGAGAGCAAACTTTACTTTTCCCAATTCTCTTTTATAGACAGTCCCAAAAAGGTAGAATTCTATTTGTTAACAAACCAATGCAAAATCATCATTGGACTATTAGAAACTACACCCCCTTGACCTTTTTCTTGCAGGTAAACAACAGGAGACAAACAACACCTGCAAGGATTGTTTTCCCTTCTCCAAGGACTGTTTGAATTCCTCCCAGGCCACTTTCTAGGCCTATGTAAGAAAGTTATGTGACTTCGTTTCACACAGACATTGTGCTGCTGCCTGATTCCTCACATTCAGCACCCACACTGCCCATCCTGAATTATCCCATTATAGTATGCTCTTGCAGTCACTCTGTACACCAGTCCAGCCACGGGTGTGGTATGTCTGCATGCAGGTAATGCATCAATAGTCCAACCAGCTGGTGGTTTGACTGGTTAGTGCAGGGGTAAATAGACTTGTGGGACCAATTCTGGTGTCCAACAACATTAATGAAAACTTGACAAGCCCCAGATTCAGTGAAACCATCTATAATCACAGATGGATGTTATAGGCACAAACACACCTGTACCATGCCTACTCTTCAGTTTCTGAAGCCAACCTACCCACACACCCTAGAGTAAGCTGGGTGCTTGCCAAATCACAAGATTATGAAACAAGGAGAGGCACAGGTTAAGCAGCAGCAGTTTACCCTTGTTATATTTTCTCTTTGCTCCTCTGTGTCTCTGTACATTTGGAATGTAAGTTCTTCAGAAGATAGAATGGGCTTTTTTCTTTGTGTCTCACATATTGACTGAGGAGGCAAAGTGCTGTGGCCTCTGACTTGTATTCTTAGATGTTGTGGTAGTACAAATGCTATGCAATAACCACAACTTCATGCTCTGAGAGATTTTCAGGACAGGGAAATAATTCTATCTTTTTGACTGATGTACCTCTGTAAGAAAAGAATCCATTCTTTAGGGAAGCCCTTAGGAGATACTGTAGGTGTCATTTCTCTTGGCAGCATATTCCAATAATTAATGTCTTCCATTGCTAAAAAATGTGTGCCATTTATAATTAAATTTTGTTTCATTTCAGTTTATTGGTATTTTTCATGTTATGCCTCTCACTGTTCAAGATTAAAGATCACTATAGACACCTTCCAGTCTTTTTGAAAAGTCAAGCAGATTGTGCTCTTTAAGTCTCTCCATACAAAGAATTTTCTCCTGCCTCAAATAATTTCTCAGCACTCTTTTGACAACAAGGACACCAGAGGCTAGTGCAGTATTACCACAAAAAAATCTGTTCAATGCCTTATCTGAAGGGAAAATAATGTATCTTCCTGCTTGCCACATCCCTGGTTCCCTTGTTATATAGGCAAGGATTCCCTTTTTTTGCTTATACTATAGCATTAGACTGGCCCCTGGCCACTCTGAATTTCTTTTCAGTCACTGCTGTGCACAACAAAGCCCCTCATCTCTGCAGATGTGATCTGCTCACTGTATTTTTAAGTAACTCTATTCGAATATATATTGAAATATAATGTATCTGAATGGGATCAATTTACTGAACAATGCAGATTTGATGATAACCCCAGACTGAATTTAATTTCTCATTTAGCTATTCTCTATTTTGACAGCATATCAATTTTGTTTTCTCCGTGCAGAAAATACAAATACCTCTATTTATTTCTCCCACTGTTGGGAAAAACTCTCCTGCCAGCTTTCCTGAGTGACTTTACCCTTTAGTGCTGCTGTTCATGGTGACCCATCTACTGGTTTCCAGAATAAACTTGCCTGATCCCCTAAATCCCGGGTTGATAATCTCCTCTTTTCCTTCCTCAGCCTGCACAGGATCATGTACTCCACTCCTCAGTCATTACAGCCCAGGCTCTGATAACCAAGGCATTGATTACTACATCCCCTAGTTCCTTCCTGGTAGTGAAGAGCAGATCCAGCTGCAAAACACTCCAGGGTGGCTCAGCCACAATCAAGAAGTTTTCCTTGATGCCTTCCAGAAATGACATTGATTGCTTGCATCCTAATATGCTATCCTTGCAGCAGGTATCAGACAGGCTAAAATTATCCCCAAATCCATGGTTTGTGATCAAGAAACTTCCTTATTTCTTGTTAAAGTTCTCCTCTGCAGATTGGCTGACCAGTTGCTAAAGATGTTGTGGTTTCCTTTTGTCAGGCAGCAATACAAGACGTGACTGATATCTTTTCTCTGACCACGTCAGTCACCGTGCTCATCTATATGAATTACAGTAATTCTGTTTTCAAAACTCTGTAGCCTCAAGCATACACAAACACATGCACAGTCCTGGTCTACCCACTCTATTTCTCCTTAGCTCACCAAATATACTTAATTTTTGAATAATTCTAGTTGCCTCAAAGGGCTTGATGATGACAATTACAGGATGATTTTCAATTCTATTCCTTATTTCCTTATATTTTACTCTAGTTTAATGGTTGATCATATAGAAAGTGTTTCTGTATTTCCCATCATTCTGTGTGGCGTGAGTTCAGTTTGCTTGTAACTCAGCAATGCAGTTTACACAGAACAAAATGGGTGTCTCTGTATGTTGCTAATTTAGCACCTTCCCAGCTGCTCTGCTTAGTCTCCAACCACAATCACCCACACCTGCCAGATACAGGCCAGCACAGCCATACATTCTCCACGCTTTTTGAAATGTAGTCCAATAATAACTGAAATAGCTCCAAAATAACTGATTTTTTTTGCCTTGGAACTAGAGACAGAAAGAGCACTTCACAACAAGTATATTTTACCTTCTTTCTCTAATTTATGGGCAGGAAGAAACTTCTAGGCAATCTCTGACTTTCCAGTTGAGTGCCTTTCAAAATTTCCTGTGGTATTCTTTGGCCTGTACAGTTCCACTTGATGCCACATAATTGGTTCCAAACTGAATTATCTCCCAGATAATGGTATCAGCTTCTGCAAAAGTGCAATTGCTTTTTGTGCTTTTCTGCTCCAGGGAGACACCCTGCTGCCTTATATTTTTTCATGTCATGTTTTGAAATTTGGTCTAGTCTGGATGATAGAGGAGTATCTGTTGTGTTGCATCTGATTAATACTGTAAGGAATTATTTTGGAGATGTTTCTGGCAGCAAATGTATCTCAGTAGATGAACTGCTGGATATCTGAAGGTTTGACACTTCTCTCCTGCTAAATACCCATTCTTGCTTTTTTGCTCATAAATGGCCAATCCACTACTTTTGTTTCTATTCTTTCTCATTCCCCTGATGCTGTCCTCCCCCATGGTTTCTGTGGCAACAGTTTCAGAATGTAGTCATCCAAGAGGTGTTCATTTTTCTCAGCTACTATACTTTTGAAATATACAATTCTAAATGACAGGTATCATATAAAATGGTTTTATGTGATATTTCAGGGTATTTCAGGTTGCAGTAGGGTTCATTTATAGTATTTTCTAAAGTCATATTCTTTGTTTCAGCTGAAGGTAAATTTACTATTCCATTAACTTAGTTGCTAAAGAACATTTATTTCTGAAGATCGTAGAAATTGTAATTATTTAATATTATAGATATTAAAATACACTTTTTTACAGTGAATAGATGTATTTATGATCAAGACCTTGTGCGCATTGACATTGTTCTTAATAATAATGCATCCTGATCTGGTAGGTTTTCCCTAGGTACGAAAAACGACAGGGTGGCAGATATCTTGGCTAGCTTTGTGCTTCTTTAGTGCAGGTATCAATATCTTGAACAAGTCATCCAGAATTCTTCTTACAGTCTGCAGACAAACAGCATGGTGAAGCTCTTTCTCAAGCGGGTCCCTCAGCTACCTGGCATGACTACTCTACACATCAGCTTTATTTGCCCAGATGTCTGAGGCTGGGGCACTGGTTCCTTCCAGCCTGACCCATCCTGTGATTCTGCGGTCAGGTGTTGGAATAGGTTGCTCAGGGAGGTGGTGGAGTCGCTATCCGTGGGGGTGTTTTAAGATCCGGCGTTGGGCGATGTGGTTTAGGGGTCCAACCGTGCTGGGCGGACGGCTGGACTGAAGATCTTAGGGATCTCTCCCAACTTTGACGATTCGATGACTCTGTCTGAACTCTCGGGCCCCCGACGGAGCCGTCGGTTCGCTCCGCGCCTCCCGCGGCGCCGGGCGCGCCC